>CAXHSM010001420.1:0-73000 GCA_964019185.1 Maratus speculifer | reverse complement strand
GAGATATTTGTAATCTTACTTTCTACATTCTTCGATTTTTCATGATCCTGCATTTAATTCAAATTTCAATTCAAATCTATATTTTAATTGGAAATGAGACGCTTAATCCCGCGCAGTAAATTGTTAATTAATAAGGTTAAAATTCCGATATTCATTTAAAAACACCTCGTAATTCTCCAAATTGATTAAATAGTCTAGAAAAGAATTAACAATTTAGCATCGTTACAAGTAGAAAAAATAAAAATAATAATCGGTCAAGTACGATTTTTACGCGCATACAAAAAATTCCTTACATTAAATTTGTAAATTACTAACTGCAATATTACAAAAAATCGCTGTTAAAAGAATAATAAAACTTTGCAAAGAAAAATACGAATTATTCTTTGAATTAATCTTCAATAATTGAACTCAGTCGGAATGAAAAAGTTAACTATTTATCACTATAATTCGCTTTTCCTAAAACAAACATATTGTAAAAGTTAAAACTTGGAGTGAAGCGCGGTTCGAAAAAAGTCTCAAAGTTGCGATGCCACCAGGGTTAGGTTTTTGCCGGCAGAAAATGATTTCTGCCATGCTAGTGACAGAAAATGGTAATAACCTGTTTTAACAGGCAAAACCCGGGATAAATTCATTTCATGACATAATCTGAGGCTTTTTCAGTAGTATTAAATTGATTATATATGCATTTTATACAGGATATATAACAAGTAAAATATTGTGAATAGTTTTAATTAAAAAACTAATAAATTTGTATTAGATTTTGAAAGTTTTGAATCTTTCACAAAGAAGATAAATGAAAATCATGAAAATGATATTAAGGACATAGCAGTTGTTAAAATTGTAAATAAATATCATGATTTCTAAAGAAGTTAAATACTTGTTACAAATGTTAAAATAAATTGCTGTTGCTTTAGATAAAAGTAATGAACGTGACTGCTTTATTGCAGCTGCTCATAAAATTATGATGTTAATACTCGTATCTTGGAAATTCACAAATGCAAGATTCTGAACTACTTTGATTATTGACTGATTCTACGGTATCTCATTTAATGCAGTGCCAGCTTTTATGCTCGCTTATACTTCATTCTAAGTATATGGGATTAAAATTGACATTTGAACATAAAAAAGGGGCAAGAAACTAGCTTTTTCATATTAATCTAAATTTTGTACCATATATAATAACCCTTTGTAGCAAAATCGATTCCTTTCCTAGAAATATATATTTCCCCATGTAAGTCCTAGAAAACATTTTACCTTCTGTGGATGGTCGCTTTTAAAAACAAATACTTGTAGAAATGAGAATTTTTCAAATTTTACATCCTCAATAATTATATTACCAGCAAGTAATGCTGGTCTTGAAAGAATATTTTTGAATTCTTCTTTCATTAAGAACAAATTAAAAAGCATTCTGGGTTAAGATAGGTTAGCAAAATTAATCCTATATTATGGAATGCTTTAGCATATTATTACTTTTCTATAAAATTAATTTGTTCTTTCAATATTATAAAATAATTGTAAGTAAAAGATATTTCACTAATTTTTTTCTGTTAATTTTGTGCTATAATTATTTACTTATATATTTTTACAAGAACCATTTCTCTTGTATGTAGTAGATATTTTTAAGTTATTGCAGTGTATTATTTATTTAAAAATATTCTGAGTGATGGTAAAATATCATAGAATATTTTGAAGATTTCTTTTTTCTTTTCTTTTCTTTTTTTAAAAAAAACTTTTTAAATAGAAATTCAACTGTAAACAATAATATCAACAAAACTTGTACAGCATCAGATTACCATTATGAAAATTTCTGTTTTTCAAGTGAGAGGAAATTATTATACAAACAAAGTATATGTATATGATCTTTTTGAAGCCTTTTGCTATACTTTGAATAACATTCATAATTTTTATTTTATTTTTTAACTAAATTCTTTATATATTAAATACATGTATGAATTATGAATCATTACAGGTTAAATTTCTTATTAATATTATTTCTTAGTTTCTGCCAGTTTTTGTCACTTACTGGAAGAAACTACTTTCTTCCATGCCGGTTTTAATCGGTTATAACCACTGGTTTTGACCACCCCGGCAGAAACTTGCCAGCCCTAAATGCCACCCTGTTCCGTGTTTTTGTATTATAGATAGATTTTAATTTATATCTCAGCTAATTAAAGACAAACTTTTTCGAAAATTGTTACATAATTTTTTACAAAGTTTTATTTTTAACAACGATTTTCTGTAACATTTCAGTTAGTAATTAATAAATATACTGTACAGGATTCTTTGTATGCGAGTAAAATTCACTCTTGATCGATTAGGGAAAGTATGAATATTCTAGATAATTTAACATCTAGAATAAAAATTAGTATTTGTACAGAATGAGTGATTGGCCTTCATAACTGTCCTATCACCAAAGTTACTTTCTTTATTAAATAAGAAGGAAAATGGCATTTAGTGTAAAATAATATTTTCTTTAATATTTTCTTTCAGGATGCTTTTTATTATCCCAATTGGCACGTTCTTGGCCTTTATTTTACCTGTATTTGGCAATAACTATGATCTGGATTCACTGACTGACTTTTTTCTGCATGATGTAATAAATCGCATGCAACCAGATGATTTTCCAACTGATGAAGACAGGCCTTCTGATTTTTCAGTGCCATTTAAAGCTCCATTTGAAGCTCGTCGTGATTCTATTCTCAGCAAAGAACCAAGTATTAGAGACAAAGAATATTTAGAACATAGCTCTCTCTTTGGCCATAAATTTCTTTCAGGTAAGATGTAAATGTGTTATTTAAATACAAAACTACTGTACAGCATTGTGTCGTCAGATTGTCCTGATTCGCTTAGGTTGCTCTCCATTTCAAGTATAATTAGAATAAGTTTTAGCTGTCCGAGCTTTAAGGGATTACAATCCGATGAATATCTTTGCTGCGATTCTAATGCGAACTTTTTGCGAATAATTTCCTCTTTGCGGTAGATTTCCTTTATTATTATTATTATTAACAAGATCAGCTAACCTATTATTATTTTTTAAATAGAAGAACAAATAAAAACCACATTGTTACTTGTCATTATGATGCCGAAACTAGTTACTACACATCCAAATTCTTTTTTTTTTTTTTTTTTTTTTTTTTTTTTTTTTTTTCTTAACAAAGTGATACAGGCGACCAGGGTTCTCGCTGTCGCTCGCAATTGCGCCAAATTGCAACTAAATTCTTTATTTGGCGAGTAAACAAGCTATTAGATTCGCCAAATTGCTAGTACTCAATTTTTGCTATTCTTTCTTTTCTTTTTAATTTTTCATACATGTGCATACATATATATTTTTAATATATTTCTAGCGGATAGTTGAAATTAGATTAATAACAATCCTTGTCGCATTATTAAAACTTAGATTATTTTAGAAGATATTGAAAAAAAAAAAAGGAGGTACTTTAAAGGATTAAAGATAGTTTTTTTGTTCTACATGGCGAATCTATTTTGCTAATACTTTTTTCGTTTGGCAAATGTTTTTTATTTTTAATCAGCCAAATTACTAACATTGGTCTAATGTCAGCGAGAATACTGCAGGTAAGTGTACCAAAAAACTAAGTTCGATCATCTTTTGATTTTTTTATAAACTGATATGGAATAATAAGGGGTATATTGCTTAATTTAGAATAGGATTATACATTGCAGCGCTTTTGATTGATATTTCAATAGTTTCATCAAATCTCCATCAATTACTTATGACATATGAAAATGGACTATGAGCACAATACAGAGCTCATAGCCGTGTTTATGGAGAATTATTTGTATAGCTTTGATTGTGAGGAACAATCCAGATAGCTAAATGAAATGAAAACATCATCGTGACGTTGAGGGACATCATAAATGTTCGTCTTCCGTTAGAAATGATCAAACTTGAAATTATCTGGAATGTGGTGGAATATCAGAGCTATTTTTTTTAACTGTTACCATCATATGAAGATTTATGGCTTTAATAATAATAATAAATTAAGAAGTGATGATTTAGAATTCGGGTAGAGCGAAGAACCACAAAAAGGTAGTAGTTTTTTAAGTATAAAAAATATAGCAATGAGTTCCTTAATAGTTCTTTTATTTAAAGCAGACATTGGAAGTCTGCCATTATCGCCAAATTAGTGTTTATTATTGACAAGTTCCCTAATGCAAGTCAATGCATATTCCGTTATGCCATAGTTAGGACAAAATTTTCAAATATGTACATGTGCTTTGAGAGTATGTCATTACTTTGATAAATATAATTGTACTCTAATTCTCTTTACTTTAGAATGGATTTAGCGTATATATTTTTTATTACTTTTTTCCATGAAGGTGGAGCCGGCGAAGGAATGCAAAGACTTCGTCCAGATGGATCAATCGAGAATATGCAAATCGTGAAAACTGACGGAGCGTTGCCTTCGTACTGTAGTCCTCCCAATCCTTGTCCCATAGGGTACACGGCCGATGATGGATGTCTTGAAGAGTTTGAGAACACCGCGAAATTCAGCCGAGATTATCAGGCCTCTCAAGAATGCATATGTGACTCGGAGCATATGTTTAATTGTCCAGGGTCAACTCGAGAAAATGAAATAGATGCTTTAGCAAGAACATTTGAAAATGAAGGATTGGCAGAAGCAGCGCTCGACAGACTCATCAAGACCATGGAGGTAACTTAATATCATCAATAAAATTAATTAATTCTTATTTACCTTGAATCTTAACCAACATTTTAGAGGATTTCTGGCATATTTATCCATATATCTATTAATAATAACTATGTCATTTACTTAAAAACAATGCTACTTATAGTCCAAGACAACAGAAAAATTTAAGATATCAAGCACAAGAAAAAAAAGCCCTTTATTTTTATGGAAGAGTAGTAATAGGAGAATCTATTGATCCATGTCTTCCGGAAGTGAAGTTGTGAATATGCCGAAAATTAATACCACCAGTGGTTGATTCGTAGGTTTATCATTATGTTTTCCTGCTCCCAGTTCTCCATGTTTTCATACCTTTGATTGTAGGACAAACACAATGCTAAACCGACGAATCAACCACTGGTGGTATTAATTTTTGGATTATGCACAACTTCCCATCCGGAAGACATGGATCATTAGATTTCCCTGTTTTTACTCTTCCATAACAGAAAGTTTTTTTCTTGTGCTTCATACCTTAGGTTTTTGTGCTGTCGGCTCTCGGACTACTATGTTTTGTTGTAACTTATATACAGTAAAGAAAATAGGAGGTTGATAGGAGAAGTAAGAAAAGTATAAAATTCCTCGTATTAGTCGTTACTCTCTATACCAGGAAGATAATAAAAATCCTTAACACACATAAACAAAATAATTATAACTAGTGATAACACTAATTTTTCATAGCTGAAATTAACATAATTTTAAAGTTTCCTGGAAAACTTGGCTAACATTGCAACGTCGCTGCAAATTTTCAGCTGTTGAATTCACTCATTCTTTTCATTTCACAGAGCAATAAAAGTCATGAAAAGGCTAGTTAATATGGTCCAGAGTTTGTATTTAAAAAAAAAAGAACAAATAAAGTTATCTTTTATTCTGGTCCCTTTTCCTGGTTTACTTGTTATCTTTACAAATGAGCGGTATTTAAAACATTTTTATCCCACTTTTCTTTATTTTATTCTTTCAACACCTCAGAAAATTCCTTCACATTTTCTAGGGCTCGTAAAAATGATAAATTAATATATTTTTGACAAACAGTAGCAATGTAGAAATATTATAAAGGAAAGTTCTAGTTTGCATTTAAAAAAAAAAGTTTCTTGACTAATTTTAGGTCACTTTTAATGGAAAATCTCATCGAAATTAACAAATGTTTCGCTTGGATTAACCGCGATTCTACTTTTACAGCTCGTGAGAAGAGGTATGTTGGAGTAATTGAACGCAAATTATTTTAAGAAAAACTCAATTAAACTCTTTGAAATTGTAAACTCTCAATATAACAAAGTGGAAATTATGATGAAAATAAATTGCCCTGTGAAAATTGATTATTAATTGTATATAGTAAGCAAAAGATATTTAAAAGTAAAATAAAAAAATCTGTATGAAAATATGAATTTTTTTATGTATGATAGCTAATATATTTTTAAAACATACAAATAAGGTGCACCGTAAAACATTTATGTAACATTACTCCATAAAATTGGTGGCAGCTGCTGCCTCCAATTTTATGGAACGATTTATTTCACTTATATAATGGAGTAATTTAAAAATATATTACTGGTTATATCGGTTATATCGGTTAAAGTGCTCCATAAAATTGGAGGCAGCAAGACTGCCACCAATTTTATGGAGTAACGTCACACAAATGTTTTACGGTGTGTTATGAAAATGAAAAACAATCTAATTATGACCGGAAATTATGATTAATCTTCATCACAGTCAATTTCTGAAATGGTGAATCGTTAAATAAATTGCTTTTATGAGAATTTATATTGCTTGTAAAAGAAAATCATATATCGATCAGAGCAATTGAAGCAAGACAATTATTGTAGTGTAATTCAATAATTTCAAGTATATGAAATCCTGACAAAAATGAGCATTCGTCATATGTGAGCCAATCATCATCAGCAGCAGTTTTACTTTCACCAGATTCTTCTGCCCGATTTTTCTAAGCCAATGTTGATTTTATTCCTTTGAAAAACTTTTTCTACATTCTATACGGAAAATAGACGACAATTAGCACATCTTAAATACCAAATGGGTGCAGACAACAATAATAGCTGCTTCATTCTCATCGCCTAAGTTCAGATTATTGATCCATAGTTTTCTAAACTTTTAAATGGCAGCTGAAAGCAAGACACCGCGTTATATCAGTTGTAAATATTTTATATAATATAACATTTCTTTTTAGCTGAAATAGCAAAATGCGTTGGTAATAATTGACCAATAGAAACATAACCTGAATGATTAATTTGTGTTGAATCAGAACAGACTAAAATCTGGAAAAATGTATTTAAATATTTTTAAAATTCAAAAAAAAAAAAAAAGAAAAAAAAAGGGAGAGAGAGAGAGAAAATATAAAACAAATGGAATGCACCCAAAATACATTACCAAACTATAAAGCGGAACATATATTTTTAAGTCTTTTCGATGCTTCTCAACTCTTTTAATAACCCTATTATAATTTCACTTTCTGTATTTTTGTGAAATAGTTTCTTAAAGTACAATTAATGTGCTAAAAATTGTCACCACTCCTAAAAGTGTAGTAGTTTTTGCCGATATTAGGATGGAATGCGAATTTCTAAGACAAAGAGACACAATCGATTTGGTATCAATTTTTTTTCTCTATAGGTAATGTATAACAGAAATTAACAAGAGCAGTTATCGATAGATAGCACAGTATTAGATGTAGCATAAGTTAACAATTTTTGTTTCTAGTAGTTTTTATAGATCTACTAAACATCTAGAAAAATTACGCTTATTTCAAAAGCTAGATAGTAGTCGAATAATTTACGGTCGGCTGAAAAGTCCTGGGCCCGACAAAGAAAACAACATTTTTAAATATTATTTATTTATTATTTCTCAACATAACTTTTAGAAAGACTAATAAATTTATCTTATTGGTGCTCTAATTTAATTTAACCATCTCAATAATGCGATTCATCGAGCTCTTCAAAACAGTTGTTTATGGCATCAATACCCCCCCCCCCCCCCTCGTTGCTCTGAAATCTTCGTCCATCAAAGATTTTTTTAAATGTTAGGGAATGGGTGATGGCCATTGGATGTTAAATATGTAGGGTAAATGTTCAAGTAATTCGAATCTCAATTCGTAGATTTTCCCCATTACGATCACTGACCGATGTGCCGGAGCATTGTCATGGTAAAACAAGATTTTTTTTCCGCCAAATGAGTTCATTTTTTCTTTGCCTCATCACTCAAATTTTGCAATAAACTTGCGTACTGCTCACCTGTGGTACTTTTGTCCTTTTCCAAGTAATCAGTAAGAATAAATCCCCTTGTGTCCCCCCAAAAAATACCTGTTATAACCTTATTAGCTGACAAAGTTAACTTCTCTTTTTTAAAGCTGGTTCATCTGGCTAAATCCACTGTTGTGACTATAATTTGCTGTCAGAAGTATACAGTTTTATGCATACTTATAAGACGTCTCAAAAATTCTTCGGGATTTTCACAGTACAGTTCTAAATACGTACTTGAAACGGTTTTCGATGCAACATTTGATCAGGTGTCAACAAACGCGGCACCTATCTTGCACAGATTTTGTGAAAGCCCAAAATATAAGTTTAAATATTACATGCACTTCTTTTTATATGTTTAAAGTTCCTGCTATCTTGAAAAAGTTTAATCTGTAATCTTCTAGGTCTATTCGATGAATTTTCTCAACAATTTCAGGAGTTGTCGCTTTCACGGGACATCCAGAGCGGGGCTCATCACTCGCGTTCGGCTGCTCCATTTTAAACTCTGAAACCAATCTTTTAACCATTGAATATGATGAGGCAGAGTCATTCAGTATGCTGTCCATTTTCTTTTTGATTTGTTTAGGCGTTAAACATTTAAATGGAAATTTTAGATTGCTACTCATTTTTTTAAATCTTCCATTTTCGTAAAAACTCTAAAATAATCTTGATTTAAATGCTGACAGTTAAACAATAATCAAGCTACTGATCTGAAACTGTGGGCATAAGCCTAATCAGGGATAGTAGTATGCAGTATTAGCATATAATTATCACAGTAGTGCCATTTCTGTGTCGGGCCCGAAACTTTTCATCCGACGATGCTCGTGAATTTATAGAAGTTAATACACATAAAGAAGAGTTGCATGAAGTATTCAGTAGATTAGAAGAAAACTAAATCTTTTCCTTTTTGTTTCATTTTTATTTCCTTCTCTTTTCCCTGCAGATTGAGGGGGAACACAAAAATCTTGTGGCGAAGAAATTTTTCTCGCAGAAGGTAAATAATATTATGTGTGTGTGTTGCTTGCAAAGCTTTTAATGTTGTTTTGTTTCGCCGCATTGTGAAATCTGGGATGTTGCTTAGTGCTTAGTTATATGTAAAAAGAATGTTGCACACAAGTAAAAAATGCATTTCCTAAAAATTATACATGTTGTCCCAAAAAGATTGAAACGGTCCTGCCATTATTATTTTTTAAGTTTCAATTTTTAAATTTTTATGAAATCCCTGAGTCGTACGTGATATATTACTTACAAAAACAATTTCATATTCTGGTAAGACAACAGTAAAAGTTCCATACTTCTACGACCAAAACTCATTGGATTATGATAGTTTGAATTTTATAAAAGTTGAAATTTTCCGGCATTAAAAAGTCATCTAACTTGTTGTTAGTGACAGAAAGCTCCGAAATTTCATAACATTTAAATTGTCATAACTCAATTGATTTTAGTCGTATAAGAATGAAAGTTTTATGCTTATCAGACCATGGAAAATAATTTCCTAAATATGGCTTGACATACAGAACGTATTAAAATTTAATAAGAGCAACTTAAAATATATATATATATATATATATACATTATCTTATTAACATTATCCTGATTCCTACCTTATTTTGAATATTTTTGCAGTTTACGTTATCTAATTTATCACTCACAGGTAAAAGATTAATGCTCATGTCAATCTTTTCGGGACACCCTGATTATAACTAATTAGGATGAGCGAAGAGAATCCTCTACTAGACCACTCAAATTACATTTTGTCGTACACTTTACAAAAAAACTATTCTGTAATTAACTTCAAATTAAACACAAAAATAAATTATGATCTGTAGATTTGCACAATATATTTTTTTTACAGTAAAACGTTAAAAAAGAATTATTATTTTAATTAATTTATTTTACATGCATTTCCAATACGGACGCATTTTAGCAAATAAATAAAAAATGAAACACGTATATTTTCAGAAAAAAATATAAATCATGGGGTAAGTAATTATAGATAGAATCATGATTAATTTAATAAATAAAACATTTTTTCATTATTCCGCAAAATCGTTTGCACAGATGACACTTAAACATTTTAAAAGAATTGTATTATGGATTTTTTTTGTAAAGTGGCAACAAAAGAATTGCAAACAAAAATATAAACAAATATGTAAATGAAAAATTAAAAGAACTGCGTGAAGATGTTGCCTCGATTCAAGCTCTTTATAAATGTACTAAAGCAAAGTTGGCCGATTCAGAAACGACAAATGGACTTTAACCATTTCTTACTTTATCATTTGAATTTAAAGTAATGTTACGTTCTTATTTGTGGACCGAAAAAGGTTTAGTGAACAGGACTTTAGACTTTGTTGTACGTATTAAAGAAAATCACAAACCACCAGACCAGATATTGCGAATAATCATGAATAAATTTAAATACTAAAGTAATTGAACTTAAAAGAAATAGTGCGTGCCGATTTCCCCAATAATTAAACTCTGGAAAAATGGAAGCATAAATTGCTCAAGGAAAGAATTTCTTCTGCAGTTAGCTTTTGCTGTTATAATTCATAAATCAAAAGGTTGTAGATATAGCAGTTGTAGATATTGAGGATATACAGGGTGTCCCTAAACAAATGGTATATACGCTAGGGGGTGATAGAACACATCAAGACGAGTAATAGTAAATAGGAAACCAAGGGTCCCAAAGGTTTTCCAAAGGAGATAGCCGCCATTAAAGTTTGGGGTCCAAAATTTCAAATACACATAAAAAACAGAAAAATTGGTCGATTGATTTGCGGTTTTCACTAAAATTATTCTTTATGTTGGTATTTTCTTGAAAATAAATTATCAAGATAAATTTCGAAAAATGCCGATAGAGGGCGCTTTAGACTTTGAAGTAATGAAAAACTATTTTTTATCGTGATTTTTTGCATCTCATTAAATGGTTTCGTAAGCTTAGACTTAAATTTTGAGCTCAAAATCTGAATAGTTGGAAGCGGTTAAGTAGTACAAACTTAACTGTGTTCAGAGGGTTTAAATTTCAAATGATTATAAAAAACGGAAAAATTGGTCGATTGATTTGCGGTTTTCACTAAAACTATTCTTTATGTCGGTATTTTATTGAAAATGAATTATAAAGATAAATTTCAAAAAATGCCGATAGAGGGCGCTTTAGACTTTGGATTAACGAAATAATCCATCCTAATACTATTTTTGCCGTTATTTTTTGCATCTCATTAAATGGTTTCGTAGGCTTAGATTTAAACTTAAATTTTCAGCTCAAAATCTGAATAGTTGGGAGTGGTTAAGTAGCACAAACTGAACTGTGTTCAGAGGGTTTAAATTCAAACGAAACGGAAAACTATAAAAAACGGAAAAATTAGTCGATTCGTTTGCGGTTTTTGCTAGAACTACTCTTTAAATCAGTGTTTTCTTGAAAATAAATTTTAAAGATAAATTTCACAAAATGCCGACAGAGGGCGCCTTAGACATTGGAATAGCGTACAACTATTTTTAACTGTTATTTTGCTATTTTTTAATCTCATTAAATGCTTTCAAATGCTTATATTTAAATTTTGAGATCAAATGCTGAGTCGTTGCGAGTGTTTAAGTAGCGCAAAAGTGAACTGTGTTCGAGAGGGGGGGGGGTTAAATTTCAACTCCTGAACACACTTCAGTTTGCGCTTCTTAACCCCTCCCAACGATTCAGAATTTGAGTTCACACTTTAAGTTTAAATCTAAGATTTCGAAAACATTTAACAAGTTTTGGAAAGCATTTAATTAGATACAAAAAATAACGGTTAAAATTTGTTGTTCGTTACTCTGAAGTTTAAGGCGCCCTCTAACAGATTTTTTTTAAATTTATCTTTAAAATTCATTTTCAAGAAGAAACTGACTTAAAGAATAGTTTTATTTTAAACCGCAAACGAATCGACCAATTTTTCCGTTTTTTATTATCATTTGAAATTTGAACCCTTTGAACACAGTTCAGTTTGTGCTACTTAACCACTCCCAACTATTCAGATTTTGAGCTCAAAATTTAAGTTTAAGTCTAAGTTTACGAAAACATTTAATCAGATGCAAAAAATAACGTAAAAAGTGGTTGTTCGTTACTCCAAAGTTTAAAGCGCCCTCTATCGGCATTTTTCTAAATTTATCTTTATAATTCATTTTCAATAAAATACCGACATAAAGAATAGTTTTAGTGAAAACCGCAAATCAATCGACCAATTTTTTCGTTTTTTATAATCATTTGAAATTTAAACCCTCTGAACACAGTTAAGGTGCTACTTAACCGCTTCCAACTATTCAGATTTTGAGCTCAAAATTTAAGTTTAAGTCTAATCTTACGAAACCATTTAATGAGATGCAAAAAATCATGGTAAAAAATAGTTTTTCATTACTTCAAAGTCTAAAGCGCCCTCTATCGGCATTTTTCGAAATTTATCTTTATAATTTTTTTTCAAGAAAATACCAACATAAAGAACAATTTTAGTGAAAACCGCAAATCAATCGACCAATTTTTCCGTTTTTTATGTGTATTTGAAATTTTGGACCCCAAACTTTAATGGCGGCTATCTCCTTTGGTAAACGTTTGGGACCCTTGGTTTCCTATTTACTATTACTCGTCTTGATGTGTTCTATCAACCCCTAGCGTATATACCATTTGTTTAGGGACACCCTGTATAGACACCAGTTGGCTTAAAAACGTACGTAACGTTGTCGAGAGTGAAAATCCTTCGAAATTAAGCATTCAATAGAAATTTTCCTTACGAAAAATTCTACAATATCAAAAATTCTCATACGCTAACATGTATAAAAACGAAGAAATTAGAATAAAATGTTTTACAGTTAAAAATTCATAGTATCAACGAAAGCAGATTTCAAATGTTTTTCCAGAAAATAGGATTTTGAAGAAGTAACTTTCTTCAAGCTCTCTTCAAATATATTATTCTAAAATAGCTATCAAAGATTATCGGATGTTAATTACAAAGATTGGAAACATGCATATTTCAAACAACTTTAAAAAACACCAGTGGCTACTGGAAATTGTAAAAACATCTTTAAAAGAGCTTTTAGTTCAAAATTTACAAATATTTTGTAAAAGTTTGCTTCGAAAATATTTTATTATGCCAATCTTACATCATAAATAAAAAAGTAAAATGCGCCAAAACATAAAATAAAGTTTTTGTTTAATAAAGGTGCAAAAATAATATTGAAAAATATTGTTACTTTCAAATATCTGTTTTATAAAAAAATGCTTCGCGAATCCAAACAAAGCATGGCTTTTGCTAGTTTATCAACTAATTTCATATGCATTTAAAAATACTGGAAAACACTCTGTTCAAATAAAACCTGGTGGTTTTAAAAATATTTTATTGAGAAAATCAATTCAAAAGAAAGTGTTTCAGTAACAATTTAAAATTTCATCTACAATACAATAATAAGCAAATAAAGCACTTTTAAAAGATTAACCGCAACTAATTGCGAGACAAAAAAGCATAATACGATTTTAACGCTCAGTTGTATTTATTACATAAAACTTAAAATGATAATTAATGCATAAAATGAAAGAGCAACTCAAACAGCTTATTCCTACAAACTTACAAGTGTTCAATGTGAGCAACATTCGCCACACGGCACACATCAAGTCGATAGCTCAGTTCGTTACTTTTTTTAAGATTTTTACTTAAAAAAATTTTAATTTTTATTTCAATTAAATTTTTTAAATGCTGAATCAAAATTAAAATTTATATATTTCTGTTTATTTAAATGAAAACAAATTGAAATTTTACAAATACTATTTCGTGTTCTAGCAATTTTAAATTGCCCCACTTTTTTATTAAACTTTATTATTTTTTTTTTAATTCTGAGAAGTTTTATGTGATTTCGTTTAAAAATAATATGGTTAACCATCACAAAAACTTTCAAAATTTTAACTCAGTAAATAAAAATTATTTTGAAATGTGTTTCGGGCCCCCTTAAAGCAAATTTCCAAACTTTTTAGTTATTTTTTTCGTTATGTATATTATTTATTGTTATCTGAAATGTAGTTTTCCTTTTCTTTCAGCCACTGAATCCATATCTGGAAGGAGAAAAACTACCAGTTGTAGCCAAAAAAGCGCCCAAGCCCTCGTTTGAATAATTGCATCCGCCATATTAGTTCTTCCTGTGTTACCAGTGATAATTTGTGGACCCATTGCTTCATTATTTTCGAACTCCGAATCAAATAGATTACGTTAATATAGAGTCTTCCTTACAAAAATGAATTAAAAACTTTCTTGATGAGAGCACACTATTTTCTTCAGCATACTTTAACATATCCTTATCTTTGTTTAAATATCTGTATAGCTTTCTTGTTGGGGGGTCAAGGGTAATTAGCAAATTTAATTGGCACAAAACTGTTGCAAGTGTCTCATCTGTATATTTTCAAAATTTGTAATTTAAAAACTGTAAATAAATTTTAATATTGTTGATGCTGTAAAGATGCTTTCAAATTTCTTTAAGTTGTGATTATTTTCAATTAACATTCATATTGACAATAGTTATCATATTGGTCATAGCAAAGCATTATAGCTCCAGCTTAACTGCATTCAAAACATGAGTTAGATTTTTCATAATTTGTTTAGCAACCTTACTGTAAGTATATATCACGTCTTAAGGCTCTTCTTAAATTCAAAGTGGCTGCTTTTTGATAAATTTATAAAGTCATTTTCATTCGTAAATTCGTAAAGTTTGCAGCTATTCTTATTCGGTTACTAAGAAATCAAATAGCATTTTCTACTTGTATATAAAGAGAAATTATGTTTAAGAAAATGTAAAGCAAGCATTTTTGGTTAAATTTTAAGACAGGGCAGTGTGGGAAAGAGGAGTGATCTATAATAATTCAACATGTATAAAGAATAGACAGAAAATGAAAACGCTATTAAAATCGTAAGCATTTTAATAGTAATTTCTATAAATGTAAAGAAATTATTTATTAAATAAGTTCCCGAGTTTGTCAAAAAGTGTCTCATTCATGACCGAAAAAAAGAAAAAATATAATAACATTCTTAAGCTAAATGATTCATTTTTGCTTCCATTACTTCACCTGAAATACCCCGAATCGTCTGAATTCATAGTTATTGTAATCTATTTTGGTGAGGCTTGTTTACCTGCATTGAACTTCGCCTTATTACTTCACCTGAAATACCCTGAATCGTCTGAATTCATTGTTATTTCAATCTAATTTTGGTGAGAATTGTTTACCTATATTAAACTTCATCTTATTACTTCACCTGAAATACCCTGAATCGTCTGAATTTATAGTTATTGCAATCTACTTTTGGTGAGAATTGTTAACCTGCATTGAATTTCGCCTTATTACTTCACCTGAAATACCCTGAATCGTCTAAACTTATTGTTATTACAGTCTACTTTTGGTGAGAATTGCTTACCTGCATTGAACTTCACCCTATCACTTTACCTAAAATACCCTGAATCGTCTGAATTCACAATTATTGCAATCTACTTTTGGTGAGACTTGTTTACACTCATTGAAATCCACCTTATTACTTCACCTGAAATACCCTGAATTGTCTGAATTCATAGTTATTGCATTGCAATCTACTTTTGTTGAAAATTGATTACCTGCATTGAACTCTAGTTGAATAATGGAAAGTTTTAATATCTTTTTTAAAGGTTGCCTTCCTCCTTTGAAAACAAATTACTTACAACTTAAAACAATCACAGTGACTGAAATATATACAGGGTGAGTCATAAATATCGAAACAATAGGCTATCTCCTTAAATATTGACTTTAGACCCATACTTCCAATTGCAAAAATTCATAAAAAAATGTGAAATTTTTGATAAGTTAAATTGCGACTCCATGGGGGGTCTAGTTGAAAAGTTACGAAAATTAAATTTTTATACGGCCCCCGTAGGACAAAAATTCCAATTAGGAAAACTTTCCTTATTCAGACCTGAATAAGACGCAAAAAGTTGCATCTTCATATCTCCAAAATTCGCAAAGTTATAGCCGTTTAAAAAATTCATCAGGTTTTAAGGGATTAGACACAAATTGAAATGCTCACAATTCAAAAAACAATGTTACTTTAACAGTTCTAGAAAACGCTCAAAAAATCTATTTCTTGAGTTGGAATTTTGATTTTTTTTTTCTTTTTTTGTGATGGTTGGCCTTATAATTTGCTAAGAAAATCACATTCTAAAATTTCTCATGCAATTTATAAAAGTTTCATGTGGTTAGTACTGGTTTAAATGCGACAATCAAAAATCGTTATAACTAGTAACATTATTTATTGGATTTCAATTTCTTTCCATTTAATTAAAGATGAAAATCTGATTTTAGTTTTGTTCCAAGGTTTTTTATATTAATTTTAAAACTATTAAAAATGTTTATTCAAAAAATAATATAACTTTTGAAAAAATCATATTTTCAAAAGCAAAAATTTTTTCAAAAGTAAACATTTTTTTCAAATTTACCGAAACAAAACTAATGTAAAAAATAAAAAATGACGTGTTTCAAGTTCTTTTTTCTTTTAAAAATTCTTCACATTTAATAATTTAAAGACAAGAAATAGAGGATAAAAAATTCATTATGCAGAAAAACGATGTGTATTGTTTAAATGTCCGTCAGTTATTTAAAAAAATGCTTTTTCTAAGATCCAGATTAAGTCTTTTTTTTTTATTTACCTCTGACAACTTCAGGCTTTTTATCGTCCTCCAGAGTATTTAAAAAATCTGTATTCTGTGCCCAGGTAGGGCCAGGACCGAGATGTTACTTTTTTCTGAAGATCCGCCAGGCCCGGACTAGCGTACTTTTCATAAAGGATAGGACTACTTCCTTCAACTTAGGTGCACTCTGGATGAAATTTCTTCGGTCTCGGCAAACCCGTATTAAAATCACTGTCTCTGACTGACTTAATACGTGCATAAAATAAATAAAATTCGGCTCAATAGAATTTTTTACGAAAAACATATAGATTTTAGAATCTTTATTTTACAAAAAAACAAAACAAAACAAAACAAAAAAAAAAAAAAAAAAAAAAAACTTTAAAATTCATTTTTTTAAATGGATTATTCAAAGGCTAAAAAAATTAAATACAATAAAACCAGTGAAAAAAAATCTGCCTATCACGGAATTCTGTCTTAAACGGAAAATATGTTGATCCATGCAAAATAAATGCAATAATACCTGAAAAAAAAAAAATAAGCTCCAATTACGTCTTCTAGGGAGTTTTAGTGTATAACATTTTTCAGAGTCTCCAACGCGTGGGATATGGATTAACGATATTAAAATATAAGTGAAACATTTACATATAAATAGAGATTCATTGATAAAATAAATATATTACAGCCTTTGGCGCTTCTTAAATAATAAAAAGTATAAATATAAAAAACGAAAAGCTATAAAAGTACATACACATAGCGTATAGTATATTTGGACATAAAATATACTATACGCTGCTATTTTATGTCCAAAGAAAAAGCGGTATCGTACACCGATTTTTATTAAATTGCAATTTGCGAATGTTCCCTAACAAGCGTTGAAATTGAGTCAGTTTAGAGGCAGGGAAAAGTGGTGTAAGTCAGGAATTTTTGAGGATTTTGGGATTTAATATCTCTGTGGGATTTTTAGATAAGGAGATGAAATTTGTCTTGTTGAATTTAGGAATGGATAAGGAATAATTCCCTAATT
Organism: Maratus speculifer; assembly: GCA_964019185.1. Taxonomy (NCBI): domain Eukaryota; kingdom Metazoa; phylum Arthropoda; class Arachnida; order Araneae; family Salticidae; genus Maratus; species Maratus speculifer. Next base: position 55,370 of record CAXHSM010001420.1, on the reverse strand, counting down.
GGGAATTTTGCCCTACGGGGGCCGTATAAAAATTTAATTTTCGTATTTTTTCAAATAGACCCCCCCATGGAGTTGCAACTTATCTTATCAGAAATTTCACCATTTTTTATGAATTTTTGCAATTGGAAGTATGGGTTTAGGGGCAATATTTGAGGAGTTAGCCTATTGTTTCGATATTTATGACTCACCCTGTATATAAGGTTGTGTACTGTTAAAATAATACAAATGGATAATTCTATACTTTAGAAAAATAAAAATAAAGTTTTCAAAAGTTTGTTTATAGGTTATTAAAATGTAAGCTAATGTAATTATTGAAAGCTGGAATAATTCCTCACAATCTTGTTCATGCTTTTAATAACGTTACTACAATAATGCACAGCAACTGTAATTAACAAATGTACTCGAAAAGAAATTTTTTTAAATATTATTCGATAATCAACTAGCACTATTATATTAGTTACAACTAAATGTTTTCTAATAATTTTCCGTTTCTTCAAACGAAAGTTTTAATGGCTTTATTATTTTCATGTACCGTCAAATTCACGCACCGGGTCAAACCACCTTGGGTCCAACCGTCACATTTCTACGAAACCAGAAAAATTTTGGGATACAGAGATTTCGAGATATGTAGTTTTTTAAGCAGTTTTTAATCCGAAAAAAAAATGTATTCAAAATATTTAAATGTAAACACAAGATTGTTTTTATGAAGATGTTGATAAACCAGATCCCTATTCTTGACTCTTGTTTTTAACAAAGCGATGTAGACCGGGTAATTAAAAAAATTTCTGACCATTTATTTCATAAATCATTGATGATAGAACCATATTTTCAGACACAAAACTACAAAAATTAAGTGCAGCAGCTTTTACATATAATATTTGTTTACAAAAGGCTGTGTACCTATTAAAATACTAAATTTAATTTTTATACGGTCCCTGGGTCCTTTAAGTTATATTTAGAAAAATGATGTTCTTCGTCAAAGAAAGGCATAAAAAACCAATGTTTTATTATGCGGAAAAATTACCAAATTATAAGTTTTATGCAATTTTAGTGCTTCTGACACTGAAAACGGAAAGAAGCATTTTTTAATCAGGTAAACATTGAAATTTCAAAAAATGATAATTAGATAAGTTTTAGTCGTAAAAAAAATGAAATTTTTAAAATATCCTCCTTAGATGGAGGACAACATTTTTTTAAACCCAGGGGCAATATGAAAAATTAAATTTCGTGTTTTAATATACTATATATAGCTCCTTTTATAAAACAAATGCCATACCTAAAAGACGTTACTTGATTTGTATACTGTAAATAGTTTTTATCATCAATCATTTAAGAGATAATCTATAGGAGGCATGTATTTTCAAAAATAATGTATTAGCCTATATACATTTATGAATTAATCATAAAAGAACTTTCCTTAGTGTAACAATGACTTTTATACTAGAATAAATTTCAATTGTACATTACCTGCAACTTTGCTTTAATATTTCAAATTATTGCGTTTAGTAAAGAATCTCTCATTTTTCTATTAAAAAAGTGCAGATAACCGAGCGTGCACCCACTGAACTAAATACACCTGTCTCAGTGAGCTTTATTGCTAAATTTTTTAGTTTTTATAACGTTATCATTTTAGGGGGAGGGGGAGGAGTCTGGTAAATGATATTGTAAGATATCGCTTGCGAGAGGGAGGGGGGGGGGTTGTCTTTTGATATCTCTATCATTTTTGATCCAACCAAAATTTTCATTTTTTATTTTTAACATGGTTTTTGATTCAAAATATTATGTTATCGTTTTAGTCTGTTATCTTTTTTTTTTTTTTTTGAAAATACTAAGTTTTTATTAAAATTATCAAATTATTAAATATAAATTCTAAAATATGGAATAGACCAATATTTGACATTCTTTTTCTTCTTCATATATGTATGCATACACAATCACTGTTCGAGAAACCTTATGTGAAGTACATTTGAAATGAAGCTTGTGTTTACTAATAAATAATAGAGAAAGAGAAAGAATGTTGACCACTTGTTTTGTTGATAAAAATTTCTATCTCTCCAGCCCCAACTCCTCCCCCTCCTTCGTGCAGAGCATACGCAACAAGACATTTTTACTGTTGAATGCATTATCTAACAAAAAGCTGTTACAAAATACCTTTAAATAGTAACAATTTCTTTTAAGTGTCCTATGATTTAAAGTGATATTTTGATGACTCCTTTCATTTGAATCAATAAAGTATGTAATCAGTTTTGTATATCACTCCATATAAAAGAGATAAATTCTAAATATTGAAAAAAATTGATATTAATAACGATATCATTACCAAGGGGGAGGGGGTCCAAAATTACCAAAAAGTTGACAACGTTATATATGTACAGCCTCTAACTAAGTTTTGGTACTTTTTCAATAAAAAAAAAAAATTGTCGCATAAAACATTATTAGTAACTATTGATAAATATTTGTAAAACATTTGTAGGTGTTAGGAAAAACTCAAAAAAGTTTGCTGTTTGCTAAACACTAAAAGTACCCATAAACTGTAAACTGCTTCTTGGATACATTTCAGGAAGTCGGATATTCTCTTTCAAAAAGTGAATCGTCGAAGTCCTCAGTGTATTTCCTATTACAACTTTTACAGTTTTTTTTTAAATTAATATAAAACAAGAAAGAAAAGGTCTGCATAAATTGTGAAACACTTTCCAACTTTCCTGAAATCTTTAACAAAGTTTCATTATTTAGAAAAACAAGTTAATTAAAATAAGTAAACATTTTAGAAAACAGAAAAAAACATTTGAATAACTAATTTCAACAGTTGCCGTCTATAGCCAAATATGTATTACAATTCTTTTGAATAGCCCTGTATCCGATCTGTAAGTTGATATAGATACTATATAATCGGAAAATTTAGTTTAACAAGAAAATGCATAACAAATTTAACTTTTTCTTTCAGCAATTTGTACTAATAGATGGAAACATACGTGAATACTTTTGTTCAGTCCAATAATTTACCTAATACCTACTATTTAGCTAAACTTTAATTCAATCTAAAACACTTTTAAAACTACTAAAATCATATTTTAAGAAGTTATCATCCATAGACGACCTTGTATCAAATTCTTTACGTGGCCTCGTATATAATTTTATCCATATTCTATAAGCATTTCTTAGTAAACTAAATGCAGTTCAGTGTTAAAATGCATAGCTCATTTAAAAACCATCTTTAAGTAATTTCCCCTCATACTCAGTAACTTTTGCGAATTTCTTTGTGTAGGCCTGTGTATCAGCTATAACATTTATACACACCATATGGTTTTCATAAATATGGAAAAACTTAAAAACACATATCATAATTAAAAATACATTTTCTGCCATCATTGCTAATATACACTACTTCAGACAGAATATACTATCTGAAATGTTTTGTGTGACCCTGTAAATGCATGAACTTTATATTATACGTGAAATAAATTAATAGTAAGCCTTAGCAATACACCGTAATTTTCGGTGTATTCGGATTAAACAATTCTGTTTAAACTGAGAAATTTTATTTAGTAATAGAAGCCAAATATTTACCGAGATCTAAAAAGTTAAATTTTATTTTTAAAAATTTCAGGGTCGAACAATGATAGCTTTATCGTATTTAAAGTATGCTGCAAACAATTCCCACTTATACCATTATGTCACGGAATTCTTTTATGTGGCCCTGTAAATGAATAATAACTATTCTTTGCTCGGCATAGTTTACCGAATGTATATTTTAGTCCACTTCACTTATGCATATAAACTTTATTATGTTCGAAAAGGTGTAACGTCTTTAAAATTCATTTGAAACCAGGTTTTCCCATTGGTCGTAATGTAACAGAATACTTTTGACAGTCCCTGTAAATAAACTAAACGTGCTATAAACTTCATTTGAAATAAGGATTGTGCTAGGGTAAGTGTCAATAACATCCAAAAATTTCAGAATAATCCAGTATATTTAAGAGAGTTAGAGCGTGGACAGACAAATTTTTTTTTTGAAAAAGACTTTTCAATTTTGTTGGAAAGGGGATAAACATTGTCATTTTAAGGGGGAGGGAAAGTCTGTCACATAATATCGTAAGATATCTCTAGGGGGAGGGGATGCGGATTTGTCTTTTGATATCGATATCATTTTTATCCAATCAAAATTTTTGGCTTGTTATTTGGAAAATAGTCTTTGGCTTAAAATAGTACTTTAAAATAGGTTTTAATCGTTTAGCTATTTTTTTTATAAAATTACAAACTTATTAAAATCACTAAATTATTATAAAATGATTTAATTCTTAAGTATGGAGCTTAACATTCCTATTTTTCTTCATATGCTTATGCATATATAATCACTGTTCGAGAAACTATATGTGAATATATTTGAAATGAAATTTGCTTTTATTAATAAACAAAGGAGAAAGAGAAGGAATATTGTCATTTGTTTTGTTGATAAGAATTTCTATCTGTCCTCCCCCCACCTCTCCTCCGTTCGGGGGCAAGTGTAATAAGACTTTATTACTGTTGAATGCAGTATGTAACGAAAAGCTATTATAAATTACTTTTAGGTAGTAACTATTTCTTTTAAGTGGTATTTGATATAAAATGATATTTCATTGACATTGCTTCATTTGAATTAATAAAGTACACTCTAAAAAAAACGGACGATTTTACGAAAATTGTACTGGTAATTGGGACGCCAGTACAATTTACTGTTTTTTAACGGGAAAATATCCGTCAATTCCAGAAAACCCCCGAAAAAATACGGAAAAATTTCTGGAATTTACGGAGAGTTTTCCGCCAAAAAACAATAAATTGTACTAGCGTCCCAATTACCAGTACAATTTCCGTAAAATTGTCCGTTTTCTTTTACAGTGTATGTGAAAAGTAAATGTAACCAGTTTTGTATATCTCTCCAAACGCCAAACAAAAGAAATTCGAAAATCCAAAACTTTTTATACTTTGATAACGATATCATTAAGGGGGAGGGGGGGTCTAAATTTACCAAAAATTGATAACCTTACATTTGCACAACCCCAAAGTGTTCAAAAGATGGGATAGAAATATAAAGAAACTGCATACAGGGTTTTATTCCACCAGGAAATTGTTTATTTGTATCAGGAATTTATATGTAAAACCTGCGTTTAAAAAATTATTTAGAAATTAATAAAATGCAATGAATTTGTTTTTTCCCCCATTAATTTCATCATAGCAGTTTATTTTATTCATTTTAAGTTTGAAAAAATTCGTGTATTTATTCTTTAGGTAGAGCTATTGTGATAATCATGAATAATGCCGCATAGCAGAATCCCCTATTGAGCGATTTACACCAAAATTTAAAAAAGATCAATTCATGTCAAGGATTAGCTAAATCTGAAGTTTGACGAAAATTTGTTTTTTAGTTATGATCAAACTATTGCAAAAATCGTAAGGAAAAAAAAACCTTATAGCAGCATTATTTGTTGATTGATTTACACCTAAAACTAATCAGTACCAATTTATGTCATGACTACTGAGTATAAATCTTCATTAAATTCCGTGCATTACTTCTTGAGTAGAGAGTTCATAAAATTTGTGTCACATGCAGACATTTTGTAAAATCATATTTTTCGAGAGCTCTGACTTTTAAAACGTGTAAATCCATCAAAAACCGGAATTCGAAAATTTTTATGAATCCAATATTTTCTTCTTGTAAAGATAGAAGAAAATAAAAATGTAAACAATTTTAACCCTCTATAAATAAATTAATTATAAAATACACCTACCTTACTAGCTGCTGTTTCTTCATAAAAAGTTGTATCATACAAGAATCTGTCACAAGGAACAACAGGCGTGTCATTTTTCAGGCTAAATTCTCCTGAACTCATCACCTCTGTATAGTTCAGATCATACCTCATGCAACTGGAATTTGTAGGTGATAAAAGCGCTTGCTGAAGCTCTAGTGACAAGTTGCTGTTCGCTAACTCGGGCACAAAACAAGTGTGTTCGGGTATAAACACTATAAAAAGATTGTTCATGGAAAACCATGGCACCATAGCAATGGATGGAATAAGGAAGAACAAGATGAGTCTTTTCTGATATTTTCCATAGTCTCCAATGTCAGTGAGGATGTCTTCAAATTCCAAATCGTGTTTGAGCGACACCATTTTGATGAATTACAGGAAATGAGATCAGATGAATAAAATGAGTATTCTCAGCTAATGGTCCGTGTTATGTCACCTGGAAAAAAAAAAAAAAAAAAGCTCATTAATGGCTTTTCATGTAACTATGTTTAACTCTTTCGGGTCTGGTGGAGTATTAATAGTACATGTCTTTTAACCTCTCCAGACCTGAGGTACACAAATGTTCACCTCCATTCTTTTCCTCATAAAAACTAAACTGTTCGAATTTTTTGAATTTTTACTTCTATACAGCTGAATGTTTTTTGCTTTAAAACAAAACCAATAAATGTCAGCACTGATAAATATTATCTCATAAAATAAATATTATTTTCATCCGAGTTTCGAAAATACCTTCAAGACATTGTGGCCAAGAGAGTAAGAAATATTCATGATTATTTAACTTAAATGCTTTACAATAAAAATTTTCGAGGATTTGTTTATTATTTACTTGTTTAAAGACCTTTATTTTGTTATTGCGAAAATTTAAAAAACTGATAGTTAAACTGATGTTTTAAGGGGATTAGTACTTTTATATCCATATTTGTAAACCTAAATTACCAATCCCCTAAAGTACTGATTTCATAAAAATGACTTTTTCTGTCACCTAAGGTGTCATTTCGATTATGCAAAAGCCATAAATATATATTTGTAGAGCTATTTTATGCTCAGGTCTGAAGAGGTTAAGGGAGTGTTTTTTTATTTGTTTGACAAATACTATTGCTATTATTTATATGTAGTAATATTAGTATATGTCTATTCATTTACTATATGGTTTCATTTATGTTTAGGTATTCAGTATTAATAATAATTATTATTATTTGCTTAATTCTCATTGCGCCATTTACGATTCTTTTATTTTAAATATATATTTCACTCGATGAATTTAAAATAAAAGTTACTTTACTGAAAGGATCTTGTGTAATGAAGCACAAAAAGTATTAGAAAGTTGTAATACCAGTTAACCCTTTCCGGCACGGGCAAAATCTGTAATAAAATGAGAATTTATCGACTGAAACCGGAATTCACAAATGAATTTTTTAGATGTTTTAAAATCCCTAATTTATTCTTTTATTCTAAAAGCAAAATTTTAGTAGAATATTACTGGTGCCATTAGCAAGTTTGGAATTAAAATTAGGTATCCCAGACCGGGCACAGTGTGCCGGAAAGGGTTAGATCTTATTGTAATACAATATTTTCTAAACATCTCTTAAAATTCTTCCTTAGCTTATTGCCATATGAATATGAATTGAATAGTACACAAAACAACACATTCGTTATATTTCGGACAATGAAACATTCGTTAAACAGCTAGTGTTAATACTATTAACGTAAAAGTAATTTTTTTTAAAAACTGAAAAAAAAATGGATCCGAAAGGGTTAAAGATTATCAAACCAAGTTTAAATACTGCTTTCCTTTTAGGGTTTCACAGAGTTCGTACACAAAAATTGTACAAGCCAGAGACTTCAAATTTTGTGTTCTTACAGCTGAATACCTCGTGTCATACGACAAATCATAAAATTTTGAAAAATTCTATTCTTTTAATTATATTAATTTTATCAATGTCATCCGTTCATTTTTAGGTGCGTTCGCAATTATGTAAATACGTAGCAGCTATAGTTGTCGTTCAGTAAGTCCGTCTGTCCGTCTGTCCGCATATAACAACGCAAAAGCTACCCAACCGAATCGTTTGAAATTTAAAATATATAGTTATTACATAATTTTGTCGAGTTATTTCAAATTTTATCAAAATCGGGCGCATAGTTCAATTACAGGAACGAGTATTCCGTTACATTACAGTCAATGGGGAAAAATGTTTCAAATGCATTTTAATGGTGTTACAGTCATTCGAACATAATAAAATTGATATGCATCTATAAAGTACATGCTATAATATACATTTTGCATAATATGTGGTGCAAAGAACATTTGTTATTGATTTATAAGGCCGCACAAAAGTATTCAATTACATAATGGTATAGGGAGAACATTGTTTGGTGCACATTTTAATTGTAATTAACTATTTATAATTTTATGAGATTGATATATGAGAGTGATATTTTTAAAACTTCGTTATCATACAAACGCACCTCATTTGCTGCTCTTCGCGTGCAATTTCCTACTTTTTGTGATTTACATTTTAAAAGGAAACCTTAATTTGAACATTTTTCCTGTATAGATTAAGACTTGGAAGAAAAGCATCTCGCTAGGAAGCAAAAGGTTCACTGATCATTCAGCATTTTCAATTTAAACTTTATTTATCCGCTATTTTTTTCGGATTTTCAAAAAATTTAGAATTTTGGATTTTATTTAAATGATTTGATTTAAACATTTTTAATCTGATTAAAATAAATAACTTTCTTTTATATTTATTTTCAAATTAAATTTATTGATGCTACCATCTATGTAAGCATTTAATAATTATAAATTAACAATTTGGATACATTAATTAAAGGATAAATTGTTTTGAAAGAAATATTTAACGAAACCTTCTGTGCGATCTGCGATCACACTTACCCACTTATCTAGTATTATTCACCACGATGCCTTATTAGTTTCTATAGCATAATAATCTTTTAATTATTATGCTATACTAATATTGTTAGAGGCGACAGAAAATTCGGTTTTGCTTTTGTTTTCGGCACAAAATGCTTTATTTATAATTATCAGTCATATTTGCCTCAATACTTGGCAGCAAATTATAAATCGAGTAATACATATATGGCCAAACTTTGAAGACGCTTTTTCCGTGCTCATTAGAATCTGCAGATTTAATTGTAATTGAAAATGTTTAGCTTGAAACAGCAGAAGTGTATCGAGTACTTTTTGAAGAAGTTCTAGCATAACATATGATCATTTACAAAATTCATACTAAAAGATAAATCGAGGTACGTATATCTAAAGATGAATTAGATGAATTTCATATAATTAAAATATCATTCTGTGTCGTTTATCAATTAATTACATTTTATTTTATATGAAAATAAAAGTCTTTCGTCAGAGAGAGAATGAGCAAACTTTAGCTATACGAATAATTAATTAATAATTGTGTATATTTAATTAACACGTATAGTTAATTGATAACTATTTATTTTATCTATGTATTAATTATTTTTTTTCGTTTTGGTGGAAAATAGGAGGATTAATTACTTCAAAATAAAAACCATAATTGACTATTCTGTGTTTAAACATATAAAAGGTTTAATTTTTAAACTTAAAATCTAAAGAAAAAAAAATTTGCTTTTTAATTATGATTAAACAATAAAAATAAATGGAACAATTACGGATAAAACATCTGAATTTCAGTTATAAGCATAAGCTTTTAATAGGATAAGGTATTTAACCCTTTTGGAGTCTGGTGTTATTAATAGTAGATGTATTTTAATGGAGTATTACTTTGTTTTAAGAAATATTTTTGCTACTGTTTAAAAGTAATAATGTTAGTATTATGTCTATGCATTTATTACATGACTTCATTTATGTTTAGGTATTAAATATTAACAAAAATAATAATTATTTGTTTATTTCTCTTCGCGCCGTTTGTGTTTCTTTTATTTTAAACACATATTTCACTCTTTAAATTTAAAACTAAAGTTCATTCCTGAAAGAATTGTGTGTTATAAAGCACAAAAAGTATTAGAAATTTGTAATATAAGTTAAATCTTATTGTAATACCATATTTTCTAAACGTCCCCAAAAATTTTTCCTTAAAAAGTTCCTTACCTGAAAGAATCATGTGCAATAAAGCACAAAAAGTATTAGAAATTTGTAATATAAGTTAGATCTTATTGTAATACCATATTTTCTAAACGTCTCCAAAAATTCTTCCTTAACCTATTGTCATCTGAATATGAATTGAATATTACACAAAACAATAACATTCGCTATCGTTCAGACAGTGAAATATTTGTTAAATACTAATTAATCTATTTGTATAGCTTGTGTTAACGTTATTAACGCAAAAGTAATTTTTTCTAAAAAAAAAAAAAAAAAAAAAAAAAAAAAAAAAAAAAAATCAGAACCGAAAGGGTTAAAACAGCGGGATCCGTGGATTCTGTTGGATAGTTTCACTTGCGAAAAGCCAGCACAAATGGTATGTGCCAAGGTTAATTATAGACGACCAGTGAGACAGGTCCGATGTAATATATATAGTATATGTATACAGGGTGACTAGCTTCAACGATGTCCAATGGTTAATTCCTAAGCCGATACTCATAGACCGATAATTCCAATTAAAAATGTGTTTTATATGAGGTGTTGAAGCATTTGAAAGAGATTTGGGTCAATAAAAACACTTCTTAAAAAATTACGAAAATTTTTTTTTTTTTTTTTTTTTTTTTAAATATATATACACTTACCCGGTCTTAGCAAGTAAAGTTAGTAAAATTTTGTTGATAAACTGAGATAAAGAAAAAGGAAAAAAAGTCATGTATTTCTTAAGTATTTCTTAAAAACAAAAAAGTACTCCATTAAAAGACATATACTATTAATAGTACACCAGACCCGAGAGGGTTAAATTAAATTAATGTTTTCTAGAATTGTAAACTACATATAGAAATTTTTAATAAATGCGTGCACATAGCACAACTATATATACTAACACATCTTTGAAGATGTTTTAAAATAATTTTATTCACTTTTTATATTTTTTATTTATTTATTTATTTATTTTTTATTTATTTATTTATTTATTGTAAAATTTGTCTTAGAACTGTGGGGGTTAAGTTATCGATTAAATAAATCAAAATGTTAAGCGGGCAGAAGAAGAAATCTAAACAATACGTTAAAAAACTAATACAAGCTAAAAATCAATGCAAACTTTGTTAAAAACAATCACAAATATTTGTTTTTACTTTTTCAAATTAATTAATAAACAACAATTTATACTATTTTAATTAAAGAAGTCGGGGACATGTTTTAAAATAATTGTTATTTATTGAGTTAAAATTTTGAAATTTTTTGTGATGGTTAAGCATTAGTAAACAAAATCAGACAATAAAAACTTATCAGAATTAATTTTTTTTAATTAAAAATTAAAATTTATTAAAAAACTGAGGTAAATTAAAATCGTTATAATTCTAAATATTATTTGTAGAATTACATTTTTTTTCCTCTAAAGAAACAAAAATATAAGCTTTAATTTTGATTCAGCATTTAAAAAAAATATTAATTTAAATAAAAATTAAAAATGTTTAAAGCAAAAAATTTGAAAAAAAATGCAACTTAAAAAAATAATATTTTTAAAAGTAAATGTATTTTTCGAATTTGCTGAATCAAAACTAAAGTAAAACAATTGAAAAAGACATGTCTCAAGTTTGAATCAATTATCTTAAACGGTTCATGAGTTAAAACAATTTAAATAGGAGAAATGGTGAAACAAATCCATCATAAAGAGATACACACTTTCAAAAAAAAGTTATTTCCATAACAATCATTGCTTGAAAACTAGATTTTGAAAACAAACCGAAACGTAAAAATTAATATTCCCGGTTCTAATTACTATAGAAAAAACAACTAAATGTCATTTTAAGCAGGAAAAAAAAACAACAACAAAGAAATTGTTAATGCGGTATGATTTTTATGTCACTTAAAAAGGGACTTCTAAATAAACAGGAATTTTTGCGGATTAAGATATCAATCAAACAAATCTTCATTGGATAGAGGGAGAAAGAGAGAGAGTCGGAATAGTAAAGTAAAAACATCATGAAGGCAATATCATGAAGACATAGCAAACATGAAAAAATATAGGTAATTTTTTAAAATAGAAAAAAAAAGAATCATAAATAATTTTAATTTTTTTTTTAATCACGTTATCAATCAAACAAAACTAAATAAAAAAAATGAAAGAAAGAAAAAATGAAAAAAAAAATAAAATAAAAATAAAAATAAATAAATTTAAGAACTATGAAAAAGTAAAAATCAGCCAAAGGTTGGAAAAGATAACCGTACATTTTTTATTTTTTTTTTTAATTTATTTTTTACAATTTAAACTTTATTAAGAAGCAGAAATTTGTATCAATAAAGAAAAGTATTCTGAAAAAATTTATGAAGGTTTAATATGTAAAACAAATCTGAGTGTTAGAAAACAATTGAAAAAATAAATTTAAAACGCCATAAAATAAAATTTTGTCGTGATTAATCTGTAAATATCAAAATTAAATTATTCAGCAAACAAATGTAAGTTGAAATGTAAGTTGAAAATTTTAAAAACTCATATAAAAATTAACTCAAATTTCAGTGAAAATCGTCATAAATAATATGTAAGCACTTTTGCGAATGAAAATTATCAATTAAATATATATATATATATATATATATATATATATATATATAACAGAAAAAATAAATTTTAAAATTGGTATTAAAATTAATGCACATTTTATATTAAAAAAAGTTCGCAAAAAAATATAAATTTTAAAAAATTAAACTCTTTATGAAAAGAATCTGAAAAGGGGTGAGGCGTTTAAAAACTCAAGTTAAAATAAATAATAAAAATGTTGTATTATGGGGGTCTAGGACACATTTTAAAATAATTTGTATTTATTGAGTTAAAATTTTGAATTCTTTTTGTGATGGTTAACCATATCAATTGTAAACAAAGTCACATGATAAAACTTCTCTTTTTTTTCATTTAATTGAAAACTTATTACAAAAGTGAGGTAATTGAAAATCGTTATAACTCAAAGTATTATTTGTATAATCTCAATTTTTTTTACACTTAAATAAACAGAAGCATCAAAATTTTAATTTTGATTCAGCATTTTTTAAAATGTTAGTTTTTTTAAAAAATAAAAAAGATTTAAAATTAAAATTTTAAAAAATGATTTAAATTTTATTTAAAAAATCATTTTTTCAAAAGTAATTTGCTGAATCAAAATTAAAGTAAAACAATAAAAAAAAAGACATTCAAGTTTGAAGCATTTATTTTTAATGGCTCTTGAGTTATAACGATTTAAATTCGAAAAATTAAAAAAAAAAAAAAAAAAAAAAAAAAAAAAAAAAAAACATCATGAAGAAAAGCGCATTTTCACAAGAAGTCATTTTATGATACCGATTGCTTGAAATATAGATTTTGAAAACAAACCAAAACGAAAAAATTAATATTTCCTCTTCTAATTAAGATAAAAAAAAACATGATTTAAACGTCATTTTAAACATAAAAAATCAGAGAAATTTTTAAAGCAATAATTTGTTTTACAAAATTTGAATATTTTTGTGTCCTGGACCTCCTTAATACAAAAAAAAAAAAAAAAAATATTCTTAAAAAAATTATGAGGGTTTAAATAAGTTATATATAAAACAAATCTGAGTGTTGGAAAACAGTTGAAACAATATATTTAAAACGGCATAGAAAAAAAAATTTGTTCTAATTTTGTAAAAAGGAAAAGAAAAGAGTAATGATTAATCTATAAATATCAAAATTAAGTTATTCAGAAAACAAATCTAAGTTGAAAATTTTAATAACTCATATAAAAATTAACTAAAATTTTAGGGAAAATAGTCATAAATAATATGTAAGCACTTTTACGAATAAAAATTATTAATTAAATAAAAATGCACAAAAAAAGAAAGAAAGAAAGAAAGAAAATATAAATTTTAAATTTTAAAATTTGTTTTAAAATTTAATGCATATTTTAGAAAAAAATTCGTAAAAAAATATTAGTATTTCAAAATTAATTTATTAATAAAAATAATATGAACGTCGGGCCACTTAAAAAACTAAGTTAGAATTAATAAAAAAATTGTATTAAAGAAAAACTAAAACAATCTGAATAATTTAAAAACTTATTTTAAACTTTTAAAAATAAGCATCAATCAAACAAAACTTAATATTAAAATGTCCGAAGAATATATTTAAAAATGTATAAAAAAGCAATTCAAATTTTAGGAAAAGCAATCATAATTATTTCTTAAGGTTTTTAAAACTAATTTATCAATCAAAATTGCTAAATGTAAAAAGAAAAAAAAGGTGAAAATAAATTAAGAACATGTATACAAATTAATGCATCGTCAAGAAAAATAGTTACAAATAGAAAAATTTTATAAGAAATATTTATATCGTTACTTACCTAAACATCCTTCATTTTTGCCGAACCTGTTTTAGGTGGAATGCTAACACAACTTTTTTGAAAATTCGCTCTTCTCAGGTGGAATGGATAGGCGATTCTGAAACTAGCACGGAGCAAGGTTTGTCTCGCGGTCTTCGGGATTCGGCAGGTGTGTGCTGGGGAAAAAATTACCAACTTTTCGACTGTCCGTGCAATAATGAAAATGAAGTGGTCACGGCTGACCTTGAAGTAAAAGAAATTCCGAAAGTAATCGCTTTTAAAATGTCGTTGCTTTCCGTTACGCCTTCTAAAAATGAGATGTCCATGAAAATGTTATTGAAATAATAAATAAATAAATAAATAAAATGGTATCGCCATATTTAGATCATGCTATCTCATTGATGCTTTAAGTGGCCAATTAAATCGATGTTATCGAGTTCATTTTACTTTCGCTTTATATTTTGTGAATTTTCGTTTATTTTTAGTGTGTTATTTTTCTTGTTTCCTTTTTTATCGTTAATTTTTTTTTCTTTGGCTATTTCGGGTATGGAGCACATGTCTTTTAATGAAGTATTATTTTGTTTTAATAAATACTTTTGCTACTATATACATGTAGTTATGTTAATATATGTTTATGCATTTACTATATGACTCCATTAATGTTTAGGCATTCCGTAATAATCATAATAATTATTATTTGCTTAATTCTCCTTGCAATGGTTGCGATTCTTTTATCTTAAAAATATTTTTAAATTAGTTAATTTAAATTAATATACCTTTAAATTTAAAAGGAAAGTTACTTTTCTGATAAAACCATGGGTAATAAAGCGCTTCTAATTATTAGAAAGTTGTAATGTAAGTTAAATCGGTACTACTAGGTTATCCCGTCGACCACAAAATTATCGCCAAATTTTAAGATTAAATGCCAATAATGGATGATCGTGAATGTCACATTCAATGACATTGAACACGATTCACGTGTTTAAAATGTCATTAAGTGATTTTTATTTCGACCTTTTTATTTGTATTTTTATTACTATTCTACTAATTATTTGTTTTTTCGTTATTTAAAATAAAAATTATGTCAATATGTATAATTTGGCTATTAGTTTGGCGATTTGTATAATTTGGAGAAATTGGTCGACGGGATAACAGAGTAGTACCGTTAAATCTTATTGTAATAAAATATCTTCTAAACATCTCCGAAAATTCGCCCTTGGCCTCGATATGAATATTAATTGAAAAATACAAAAAACAACATTTGTTATATTTCGGACAATGAAATATTCATTAAAAATTAACTTATCCACTTGGATAGCTAACGTTAATGTTATTAACGTAAAAGTTTTTTTAAAAAATTGAAAAAAATATTCGGATCCGAAACAGTAAATATTTAAATATAGAAATCAGCATGGGCCTGAGATTTTTCCCGAAGCTCGAATTCTGGCTTGTCGAGCCAATTTTCTTTCATTGCTCTGTGGTCAGAATCGGAATGGGCCGGACTCATATTTTTCTGTATTGGGCCGGACCTAGGATT
Source organism: Maratus speculifer (assembly GCA_964019185.1). Classification (NCBI taxonomy): domain Eukaryota; kingdom Metazoa; phylum Arthropoda; class Arachnida; order Araneae; family Salticidae; genus Maratus; species Maratus speculifer. Next base: position 39,626 of record CAXHSM010001420.1, on the reverse strand, counting down.
CTCTTTTTTGCAGACTTGGGACGAGCCTGGACTTCATTTTTCCGGCCTATTTTTAGTGAGATTCTTTCTGTCTTTCATTTTTTTTTTTTTTTTTTAAATACAATGTTGTCGTAAATTTTAGACGCAGTCTGTCGAAATTTATTTTTATTAAAAAGAATTAATTCAAGCATATTTTAAATTTTTAAATTTTCGCCATAGAAATCAAAAATTACAATGTTTATTTATTTATTTATTTATTTATTTATTTACATATATTTTTTTTTTTACTTTTGTTCTACGCCGAATAATTTTTTTTTTTATTGAATCTTCATTTTATTGTTATATTGTCGTTAAAATGATCGTTAAAACTGAAATTCTGCGCTTCATGATTTCCAAACATATAATCTGAGAAATGTTGTAAGGTCTCCTGGGAGTCATAACGCCACGTTACGATTCTACCGATTTTCACGGCTTAATTTTAGGCCCTTTTTTTTAAAAACAAATATAGGCTTAGATACAGCAAATTATTGACTATGTATTCAAGAATGGGTATTTTAGCAGATATGTATTCATAAAATGTAATGGTGTGATTTCAGGACCAATTGTATTCGTCATTATTACCCACCTATGTAAGTAATAACGTCATATAAACAAAACTGTAAAATAAGGTAGGATAATAACATGTAAATTGTCCGATTTTAAAGATACAAACCCTACAGTCCTGACAAGTTTCTTTTAGATATCATTAATTGCGATATCAGGATGGAGGAATAATCATATGATATTTTATTCTTCTGACAATGAAAAACTTAACAGCACTTAGCACAAACAATTTTTTCTTTATCCTTTTTGGTTTTAAAGACTGACAAGAATGCTTTCTTGTTAAAGTTCTATTATATGAAGGTGCTGTAAAGTGTCCTGGATAATACTGCCACGTTAAGATTCGACCAAATTTCACGGCTTAGTTTTAGACTTTTTCTTTTCCAAACCAGGATTTTCCAGGATTAGATACAGCAACTTATTGGCTACGTATGCAAATATATACAGGGTGTCCCCTCTCAACGGTGGCCAATGGCTAATTTCTAAACCGTTATTCATAGACATATACTTCCAATTGCAAAAATGCTTTAAAAAAGATAAAGAATTGTTTTTCAAGCGATTTAGCTCAAAATAAAATTTTATTAAAAAATTACGAAAATTAACTTTTTATACGGTCCCCCGGTCCTATAAGTGATATTTAGTAAATTTTTCCCACTACTGTAACAAATAATACAATAAAAGTCCCATTCCTCTGCGATTAAAACTGACCGAGTAATAGCTGTTTAAAATTGAAACATCTTTTTTGCTGCAAATTAGGGGTCAGTCACAAATTTACTGGAAATAAAAATAAACGCAAGATATAAAATTTCACATTAAACATCGAGAGTAAAATAATATTTACAATATTATTTTTAAATTTATGCTGATGATTACATATTAAAGCAAAATTTGTACTAAAATTATAAGTAAAAAAATAACAGAAAGTTTATTAATTTAATTTATGAAAAGCAATAGTCATAAATCGTTACAAAATGATATATATTTACTATTCTATTAGATTACTTAACGTAACAGAATTTGATGTAATCCTATAAAATAAATAAATGGTACGCACTTAAAATTGTATTAATATTATACTGTCATTGGATATAAATAACTGTGCAAATTGAACCTCGATTGGATATTTGGAAGTGAGTTAAAATTTGAATCGAATATTTTGAGCAAGGGAAAAATAAGTACGAACTTTTTATGCAAAATAAAGGCTTATCAAAATACCACACCTTTTAAAATAAAATTGCGATTTCCCAAAATTTGATTTTAACGATAAAGAGAATTTTAAAACCCATGTCTTCAACTATTTTAACCAATCTAGAAGTTAAATAATAAAAATTAACATGACCGTAAAACTTATACGGTGGTAGCACCTTCAGTTAAATGTCTTTGAAAATATTTCTTTATCTCATTTAAAACCTTTTAGAAATTGGAACTATATGTCTGTGGCAAATGGTTTAGGAATTAGCTATTAGACAATGTTGAAAATAGACGCCCTTTATTATACTTTAAGCACTTAGTGAACGTTCCCTTAAAGCTCAGTCCGGTTCATCCGTATTTAGCTACAGAAAAGTGGTTTAAGTCATGAAATTTAAAGCTTTATAACTCTGTCAATTTTAATATTATGTGAATGGGACCTTTTTTCTCTTACTTGTTAGAGAATTGGGAAAAATTTACTAAATATCACTTATAGGACCGGGGGACCGTATAAAAAGTTAATTTTCGTAATTTTTTAATAAAATTTTATTTTGAGCTAAATCGCTTGAAAAACAATTCTTTACCCTTTTTAAAGCATTTTTGCAATTGGAACTATATGTCTATGACTAACGGTTTAGAAATTAGCCATTGGCCACCGTTGAGAGGGGACACCCTGTATATATATATATATATATATATATATATATATTAGTAAATATGTATTCGTAGTTATCATAATTTGGAGGTAAATCATCTCGCTAGTAAACAGGAAGTTTTTAGTTCGAATCGTGGTGCTAGAATTTGAAATTTTCATACTAAGGTGATTTAATTAAAAGAAATATGGCATTTTTGTTAATTTAAGGATTTATATATTTTTTTTAATCTCTGACATTCATAATGTTTTTTAAAATTCTTTTTTTTTTTTTTTTTTTTTTTTTTTTTTTAACTATTGCGATTTATTAATGATTCAGTATTTTAAATTTCGTATTTAGAAATTAAAAATTTTATTTACATCTCCACTTTTTTTTTGGGGGGGGGGGATTTTATTGAAATAATTTGATTTGAACATTTTTAACTGGGTAAAAGTAAATAACTTCCTTTTATAATTATTTAAGAATTAAATTTGTTGGTGCTACTATCTATGTAAGAATTCAATAATTACAAATTAACAATTTGCATTTATTAATTAAATGTAAGGAATATTAAATGAAACACTCCGCGCGGTCTGCGATCTCACTTACTCACTTTATAAATTCTTCAGAAAATTTTGACTAAGACCGAGTCACGCAGAGTCTGATTTTACTTTTTTTTTTTTTTTTTTTTTTTTTTTTTTTTGAGCCGGACGGGGCTGGGTTTGAGAAATTTGCTGGCTTTATGCTCACACTGTAAAAAAAAAAAAACGTATAATTTACGGCAAAAACTGTAGGCAGCAATGTTGCCAGCAGTTTTTGCCATAAAAATTGCAGTGATGAAAAATATGATTATGAAAACAATTATGAAAAAGTTAACTTCCTGTTATTAGTAATAGTACTATTATGTTAGTGTTGGAGAGTACTTATCCATGCCTAAATCCTAATTTCCTGTCTTGTTTAAACTTAAAGTGTAAAAAGGATATTTATTGAAAAAATCACGTACTTATAAAATAATTTGTTTATGCATATTAATATCCCCCCCGCACACACACACACAAGAAAAAAACAGCAAATAAACGACGCAAGATTAGAGGAAGAAACATACACTCCATAATTTGATACTCCTAGCATAAATATAGATCAACATCAAAATGGTACCTTCATTTATTTGGTGTGGAAAAAAACAACTAAAACGTTAAAAAAAAGGAGAAATCCATATTTTTACTATCGAAACAGGCCACAGTTATATTTTCTCCTATCTTTACAAGAAGTAAGTATTTGATTTGTGAAAATTTTCGACGAATTTGCATATTTATGGATAAAATATGCTAAAAAACATGTTTATACAAAATGTCGGTCCGTGACTTTGTCTGTCTCTATGTGACACAAATTTTGTGGGTGCTCTATCTTAAGAACTAATACACGGAAATTAACAACAAACAAAAATTAGATTTGGATAGTCCTTGATATAAATTGGTGGTGATTAGTTTTTGGTGTAAATCGCCCAACAGTTGGCACCAGACGGCATTTTTTACGATTTCAGCAACAGATCTATCTCAAGAATTAATGCACAGATTTTCATTAGACTTCAAATTCAGTTAGTTCTCGATATGTATTAGAGCTGTTTACGGTTTGGTGAAAATCGACCAACATCTGACGTTGCTATGTTGCATTTTTCACGATTTCCGCAACAGCTCTATCGCAAGAACTAATGCATAAATTTTCATAAAACGTCAGATTGAGATAAACCTTCACAAACATTGTTGCTGATTATGCTTTTGTGTATATCGCAGAACAGATGGCGCTGCTATGCTGCATTTTTCACGAATGAAACAAAGCTTTGTCTCAAGAGCTAATGCATGAATTTCCATTTAACTGGAGATTCAGTTACACTTTACACAAATTGTTACTGGTTACATTTTGCTATAAATCGTCCATCAGGTGACGCTGCTATGCTGCATTTTGCAGGATTTACATAATTTTATAGTAATAGTCATATCTTAAAAACTAATGCACAAAATTTCATATTCTTAGAATTTCCATGATGGCCGTAGATTGTCATATAATTTTCGTATTGTGACAGCGAATTTTGAAATACTACCGTGTATGAGATAGAAGAAAATTTTTAAACTGGCACACCCGAGTAGTTTGTCTTAGCGAATCCTATAATTAAAAAAAATACGGTAATTACAGTCCGTACAGTGAAATTCCTATTAAATGTTATATAATAGAATTTCTTTTGATACATTCTAATAAAAAACATCCTTAGAAATATTTTCAAAAGACATTAAATCTCTAATAGCATAAATAAAGCAGTTTAAAGACTTAGAATTTCAGATTGTCATTTTCATGGCATGTCACACTGATATGTGTGCAAAGTAAAAGACGTTCTACTCTACCGTATAAAGATCTTTTTCTCTGTATTTTTTTAATTTCCAATTAATTTTTATGATTTATAAATCAAATATTGGAGGAAAATAACAAATTCATTATTTTACATAATTAAATATGATTGCCACTGAAATGAACATCATTTTCCTTGCATGCTCATTTTAGTTCTTTGTCCAGTATAAATATGGTGCTGCACAGTAATTCTTATTTTTGAGCAAGTACAAGTCAGAAGTAGTAAAATCATAGCTACCAACAAGATAAGTAATAGGTTGTTGCCTGGTGCAATATGATAAAGTTAAAATTATTTTCAACGTTAGAACACCAGAATATTCGTATTCCAAGCATACCGGTTTCGGTAGCATATAGCATACCTTCCTCAGTGCTAAAGATAGTAGAAATTTGCTCATATATATACAGGGAGGATGGGGATTCAAGCGACAAGTTTCTTGACCAATAGGAAAACAGAGGATCCTAGGCAACAGCCAATAGGAAAACAGGGAACAGCTAATAGGAAAATTGGGTGGAAAATGGAAAAGATATTGCGAGAATTGTATTAAAAGATTATTACATTAAAACGAAATCTTTTAATACAATTCTCGCAATATATTTTACATTTTCCACCCAATTTTCCTATTAGCTGTTCCCTGTTTTCCTATTGGCTGTTGCCTAGGATCCTCTGTTTTCCTATTGGTCAAGAAACTTGTCGCTTGAATCCCCATCCTCCCTTTATATAGATGAGCAAATTTCCACTATCTTTAGCACTGAGGAAGGTATGCTATATGCTACCGAAACCGGTATGCTTGGAATACGAATATTCTGGTGTTCTAACGTTGAAAATAATTTTAACTTTACCAACAAGATGTTTCAGATATTTCTTTAAAAATAATGCGATTAATATCTTTGTAAAAATTGAAAATTGAGTAGACTTTATTAAGTTATTTTCCTAGTTTCCACAAATTAACAAATAAAATTGAATTACATGGGATTTGAGCTACTATATTGAAAAAGTGTTCCTTTTAAAAAAAAATGTTAAACCTAAAAATGAAAAGCAAGAATGCAAAAAATGTTTTAGAATGAAATTGTCTTTATTCTGGTTGTCATTGTCCTGGCATATATATGCCAAGAAACGACATATAATTACATAAAATTAACTTATTATTCGAGTTCTTCAAAATTTAGCAATTTCCCATGGAAAATATGTTATACTGTAATAGAAAATAAATGTTCGTCTTGAAATTTTGAATTGTTTTCAATGGATACTTTCAATATCTCAGATGATCAAAATCCGACATTTCTTGATATTCACCCTTATCATTTCTTTTTTCGTTATAAATTTACCACGACTTCTTTTTAAAAACATATTAATTGTAATAATTTAGATCCATAAAATTCAATTCGAAGAATTTATCATTTATTTACCGCTTGTTTATTTCATCTCAATGTCGTTCCGAAATAGTTTTATATGAATAAACTCATTTACATTTTTAATTAAAACAGTGTTGGCATTTTTAAAAACATATTTCAATACAGAAATACTTAAAGATCATTGTTTGTAAATTTGTGCTACTTTTTTGTATACATTTAAAATCTTGTAACGTTTTAGTGTTAAATTTGGTAACCTTGACTTAAAGATTCATTTTATTCGCGCTGTCAAAATTTCGTTTTACGTATAGAACTTTGTTTTACATATAGCATAATTATGCCGTTAATCTATAATTGATGTTTCTGTATAAATAAATCTTTATTAATGGGGAATGCCTAATGCTCGTAAAAATAGGATCAGTTTTAACTAGTGTTGGACCGAAACGAGGTTTTAAGATCTTTTTCTTTAAGATTTTTTTTTCTTTTTCTTTAGGATCACCAACATGATTGATACCAGCCAGCTCTTAAAGGGTTAAGTGAACTGTTATCCAGTATCTATTATAGCATTAGTTCTTAATTCATTGATAAGAAATTAAACATGGATTGTAGAGCTCAGACGCATCTTTAACGTTAAAGTTCAGAATTTGCCTCTTAATAATTTTGGACTCAATCATCGGATCGCAACGAAATTGAAAAGAAATGCCCTACTCTAGATCTTAAAGTTTGCCAAATTTCATCCAGATCCACCGATTAGTTATGGAGATTCAGAACCCCTGTTTTTTCACTTTTTTCTTCTTGAAACAATCTAAAAGGACAACAACTCAGTTATAACCCAAACTAGGAAACATTCAGAGATGTGTACAGGGGCGTAGTTTGAAATTTTTATTGGGGGGGGGGGGGGGAGAACCAAAATTTGGCGCCTTTTAATGTTTTGCCGCCCTTGAATTATTTACACATTTTTTAGGAGAGGGGGGGGGGAGGTTAGTTATGATACTTTTTATCTTTAGTTATTTATTCATGGCAATGGCATCTATTTAGGTGATATAAGTGATGCAGCCATGGTTAAATTTCCATTTTAAGCGTGCATGCACATGTGCTTATAAAATATCTCTCCCAGCTCTTGTTTTTCCAAGGTCAAAAAAGGCAATGCAGAATGTTTGAATAGAATCCGAATCCTGGATCCTTAAATTCATTTTCCTTACTTGATAAGAACAATTGTATTTGGAAGAAAAATAAAAATACTGAACGCAAAGTTAATTACAATAGAGTAATAGTGGTTTCAAAGCCGCAGCTCCCGCCCGAAACTTGCTGGTTAATATAATTGAATTTAGCCTTAATTTTTTTTGGTGAGATCCTCCGAGATCGGGCCCACTACTATCACTCCCACTAATATAAAAAAGGAATGTTAAATCTTTCGATGAACATTCGACCCCTTTTCAAAGAAGTAACGGTGGTCTATACCAAATATACTGAATATTCCAATTCCTGTAAAATAGAATAACATATTTTCCCTTTTATTATCTTAGTTCCCCAGTAAATACATATAAGTAAAAAATAATCTGTATCGTATTGCAATTATAACACAAAACTTTAAAGTAGTTATTTTTTTTCTAATGTGCATTTTTTAAATCGGTCGCACGATTATTCTATTAATAAACAAAAACATAATTTGCAGAACAAATTAAAAAAACCAAGATTTATTTCCTACACTCTTTAAGCCCGAGAAGGGACAGATATTAAGATAATTGATTTATTCATTTCGACATTTAATGTTAAATTTTGGTAACAAATAAGTTAAACCAAGTGAACATGAAAAAATAAAAATGCAATTCAAACAATATGATACTTAACCACCCTAAATCTTAGATACCGTTCAAATGAAATCGAAATAAATCTCCGACTTTTTCTGAACATTTGCTTTTTTGATTGCCTATTCATTTTGTTTTCACTTACCGTAAACATAATACAAAATCTGCAATACAAATTTGCAAGTTGAGTTTGGAAAAAAAGTCTTAGATTTATTTCGATTTCATTTGAACGGAATCTAAGATTTAGGGTGGTTAAGTATCATATTGTTTGAATTGCATTTTTATTTTTTCATGTTCACTTGGTTTAACTTATTTGTTACCAAAATTTAATATTAAATGTCGAAATGAATAAATCAATTATCTTAATATCTGTCCCTTCTCGGGCTTAAAGAGTGTAGGAAATAAATCTTGGTTTTTTTAATTTGTTCTGCAAATTATGTTTTTGTTTAATATCTCAAGTTTTTTAATAACTATTGCATTCAGGTGAACTCATTTCAAAATTAACTGAGGGTATCATCTTCAGGACTTCTTTATGCGGTATCGTGTCACAATTACTGATGTAATTCACCCAGGGCCATAGCTAGAAGTGAACTATGGGGGTGGAGGGCTGGGTGAGCTCAAGAGAATGCCTAAGGGGCTTATATTTTTTTCTGTCTTACGCAGAAAAGATAAATTGGTACATATTCACATCGTAAGTACTATGTTTTTTATCAAGCTATTGTAATAGCTCCATTTTATGCTAAGAAAAGGATATGATGATGAAAAATTTGAGTGCATATCTAGTGCAATATTAAACATAATGTTAGCTTCATATGTGTAAGTAAGATGAGCGAGTGTTGAAACACATACTTTAGTTACAATTTAGTAATTCTGCAAAACTGTGGAAGGACCTCCAAATTAAACTAGATTTTTGAACCAAATTTCCTTTGAATTTTCGGAACAGAAATTCATTTAGTAACATTGGAATCTTTTCCAGGAGGTTCAAACTGTTTTAGGGGGGGGGGGGGGCGGTAGATCTGAGTTGCCCGTAGCATCTCCTTAGCTATGGCCCTGAATTTTCCAATGATTAATCTAAATTGTTTCATTAGTGCACTAATGCAGGTTGTTGAATTTTATGTTTTTAGGCCCTTAACATACAGACGTCGCATTTTTAGAACACTTTTTGCTATTTTACCCCTTTTGGATTAGTGGAATCGACATAAGATATAGCCTATATTGGAGCAAGGACTACCACCATGATTTTGATATCATTACTTTTAAGATCGGTTGGTTGTTTGCTGAAATTGCTTAAAAATCCCAATTTAGAACATTTTTAGAACGCTTTTCGCACATTTTCACCCCTTTTGAACTCTGTATTTTTTATCAAATGCCCTTAGAGATCATTTATATCTTATAAACAATTAACATAATAATTAAGTGTATATAATAATATAAATAATTAAGTGTCGCCAACTTGGCACTATTTCTGATATTTCGCGAAATTCCCATAAACTCTAAAATGCCAAACATTTTGTTTCCAGTCCAGTCCCTTAATATACAGACATCGCATTTTTAGAATGTTTCTATGCTCTTTTACCTCCTTTTGGTTAGTGTAATCGACATAAGATATATCCTATGTTGGAGCAAAAACTGTCATCATCATTTTAATATCATTATTCATTACTTTTAAGATCGGTTTGTTGTTTGCTGAGATTGTTTTAAAATTGGTATGTCGAACTTTTTTAGAACGCTCTTCGCAGATTTTCACCCATTTAAATTTGATATTTTTTAGCAAATGTCATTAGTGATCATTTACATCTTATAAATAATTAACATGCCAAATTTTGTGCTTCTAGGCCCTTCAGTAAAACAAAAATCACATTTTTAGAATGTTTTTCGCTTCAGAACCCTCTTTTGGTTAGTGGCACAGACATAAGATATAGTCTATGTTTGAACCGGGGCGAATACCATCATTTTGTACCATTACTTTTGAAATCGGTTCGGTAGTTTCAGAGATTAGCCCTGATACTCGCCAAAAGTGACGCCAACTTGGCACTACTTCTGGTATTTTGTGAAATTCTCATAAACTTCCATTGTAATCCAATAATTTATCCTCTAACCAACCATTAATGTTTAATTAATGGTGATTTCTAATTTTTTCCTATTTATAGATCCAATAACCTACCTCCACACCAAATTTCAACTTCCTAAGTCACCTAGAAGTAGTCAAACATTTCTATGAGTGAGTCAGTGAATCAGTGAGTCAGTGAGTCAGTGATAAAAACAGTGGTTTTCAGGCGTCAATTTCTCGTGAACGGTAAAATATTAAAAAAAAAAGGTGCTACTTTGATATACCCCCCCAAAAATTACGCGCCAAATCTGGCACTCCCTACGCACTTTTCCTACGGACCTTTTAGGTTTGCTGTTACTCAGCTTCATTCCTTCATTTGTATTTTTTATGTATTCATTGTATTTTTTAGGTATTCCTTTTTTGTATTTAACGATTAAGTAATTTTTGTTTATTAATTATTTGTATTCAGCGAGAATTCATCTTGGCGAGAAAAAGCGTTAGAAACGGGTATTTTGCTTGGCGAGAAAAAAAAGTTGCCAAATTTACGATTTGGGGGGGGGGGGTATATCAAAGTAGTTCCAAAAAAAAAAAATTAGGATTCGGGAATTAGAAGATGGTCTTACACGACACAAAAAATTGCAAGTGTGTAGGTCAAATAGAATTTAAGTTATTGAGGGGTCAAAAGTGGCTCGAAATGGTTCGGGTATCGGGTAATATAACCCACGGCCGGTGTGTCGCTTTTTACTTTGTGAACTTGGCTGACACACTGCCGTGTGTCTAGATTTAATACAAATTAATTCAAAATTAAATTTTATTCAATGATTAATTATTTGTAATGTTACAAGTTGAGGAGCGATTTTAAAAAATTGCCAAATTGGAAATTAAAAAAAAAAATTTGAATGATTAGGTTGATAGAATTGGCTAATTTATTGCAGTGCCGAAAAGTCTTACGCCAATTAGTCGTTAATTCTGCGGTTTAGCCTGAAAAAAATTGCCAGGAATTGAGTTTGAAGGCCTAGTTCTGCAGATTTACTAATTTCATTACTTACCAAGGATGATATACTATTATTTTTTACTATTATTTTTTAATACTATTATTTTTGAAGACTTTTATTTACCTTAATTTATTTTGATTTTCTTCGAACGTATAAGGCGAAGACATTATAAAAATTGTGGTATAGGTACAAAATTCCGGCACAAATATCATATACTGGCTTTGGCGCGATTTTTTTTCAGATGCCAATGTGTCAGAAACCCCACTTTCAAATACCATTATTTACATATATATTTTTAAGTTATTTTCTATTATTTTGAAAAAACAATAAATAGAAAAAAGCTTAATTTACTAATTTTCTATATTTCTTCAATTAAAAATCGCCTTGATCTATCAATTAATATTATAAAATATCTCTTTATTACAAAAATCATGCTTCATATTTATTATTTTCTGAAAATGATTCTTTTTCCTGGTACCAAATGTTTAAAAATCTCCGTTTCACTTCCAATATGAAGTCTTAAATATGCCATTTTTAATTCTTACAAAAAAAATTTCTTTTTAAATCACGTAAAAATTATTAAATGCTACAGGAAATATGTCCATTGAACACTAAGATTTTCATTTTCTTTTTCTTTTTTTTGATTGGAGGAATTTTTTTTTACTCAATTAGGTGCTTCGAAGAAAATCTGTGGCAGCGCTTACAAAAGGTGGGAAAATGTCTAGTAAATAACTCGTTCAATGTTAAATTCCCTATTAAAATAACATTACGGAGTCGCATTGGAAATAAATATAGCATAGCACTACCGTGCTATGCTATAATTATACAGTACATTAACGAATACTTTTTTCCCTGTCACATTTAATGTTAAAAGACAGTCGTTCAAAGTAAATTTAATTTTCTCTTTTGACAATGGCTACTTTAAAAGGAAAAATCAACTATTTCCAAATCCTTTTATCCAATCACTAGAATAAAAACTTATTTAACCCCTTAAGCAACATGTTCAATTTAGCAATAGTATGCTGAATACCGAATATCATTAAATTTCGTCAAAAGTAATTTATCACAATAGCAATTAGCGACGCAAAAAACTCAGATGCATAAAACATTTCAATCTCGATTTAAAATAAAGACATACACATATATTTTGGAATTTCAGATAGAAAAGTTCACTTTGCACGTCGGTACATCGTGATGTTTATAGAGTCAATTGAAAACTGTTATTTTTCAGATAAATCAAATTTAAGCTGTAATGTCCACCGTATGGCAGAAAAAAGACAAATCAGAAGCGTATGACAATAACTTGAAATGTATCTGTACAATTGATAAAATGTAACAAAATTATATTTAAGAATTATAAAACAAAAATAGAGCCAAAGAAAAAAAATATATTGCTCAATTGAAAACATTTTTGAACAAAATTTTCTTTACCACTTGATCAGTAACCCTTCCAACAGTGCAATCAGTGCCAATTGATCAGTAACAATGTAATTTTAATTATAGTGTTGAAGTTTTAAATACAGTGTTTTATACAATAAAATTTGTGAAAATGCAATATGTGGATACCAAAAACCCAAATTTAAAAAAATAATCATGTAAAACTGAATATTTCTTTGGTTCCATTCGATTGCATCTTACTATGTTTGATTGCTTTTTCGAAAAACATTTGTAAGGGTGTATTCCGATCCAAACTGCTTATTTTCGCATTTAATTTTGAATTCATTTTTGCTCTCAAATGCATCAGACTGACAGATTCTCTTATTCAGAAACTATACAAGGTGCCGTAAAGCTCGATATTTTGATAAAGGCAGAAAATAGTGTGAAAAATGCTGTCAAATTGGGCGTTGTGAACCGAATTTTCCAAAGCGGAAGATCTGGAGACGAAAAAAGGACCATGCTGAAGCAATGATTATTTATCAATCAAATTATAACAAATGGAGCGAAAAATAAGATCATACGGCACCTTGTGCATCTCTTCGAAAATTACTCCAGCAAGTTTAATGTTTTTATTTTAAAAAATGTGTCTGAAATTCTATCAGAAAATTTCGAGGTGTTGAAGGTGGAAAAGCATGTTTTCGAGTACACCCTTAAACATATATTTCTTTTAATTTTGGGGAAAGCTTCATTCCTGCCCAGTCCTGGATTAAAACTAGGTCGATTATTAATAATGTAAAAGTTTCAGAAATCACCATGAATCAAAAAATAGCTATCTGTTTAGGAAATAAATAATAAAAATCATTAAAACTTAAATTTACCGGAAAACTGAGAATGCTAGTCGATTTTTTTCCAATAATAAAAGCAATGATAATAAATGAACTCACAATTGAGTCAGAAATATAAATATTGTACTTTAAGGGTGTATTTCGATTCAAACTGCTTATTTTCCGATTTATTTTTCAATACATTTTTGCACTCAAATGTATCAAACTTTCAAAATCTCTTATTTGGAACGTACACAAAGTGCCGTGGTTGTCGATTCTTTGATAAATGCAGAAAATATTGCAAAAAAGCAATCAAAAACGGCATTTCGAACCGATTTTTCCCAAGCGGGAGATCTGGGAACGAAAAAAAGGGTCATACTGATAAGGTAATTGTTTATAACTCAAATTCTAATGAATTGAGCGTAAAAAGACATCACACGGCACCTCATACGTCTTTTCAAGAATCCCCTCAGCAAGTTTCATGTTTCTACTTTTAAAAATGTGTCTGAAATTGTATCGGAAAATTTCGAGCTGTTGAAGGTGGAAAAGCGTTTTTTCGAATATACCCTTAAGAACATGCTTAACTAAAGGAAAAAATATAAATTTTTACCTTCGACTGCATCATCTTTTTCATCCACTTTTTCATAAATTTGCACCATTTCTCCGCTTCATAACTTCTTTTTCTGTTTTGTTCTCTTGTAGTAAGATCCTGGTTTTTTATTTTTATGTTTTATTTCAATCATCACTCATGCCTGAATTTCTTCTCTCTGGACGACTACGAAAGACAGCTTTTTATTTTTATTTTAAAAATTGAACGAAAGAAATCGCTAGTTTTGAAAAGTCGCATTATATAGTGACAGTATAATCTGACAACACTAGATACTGGACAACAAAGATGCATGTAGATGACGCGCGGAAATTTTCTTACCTCACACAAGGAAGGACATAAGAGGGGAGTTAAAATAGTTAAGGGTGTATTCGAAAAAACGCTTTTCCACTTTCAACAGCTCGAAATTTTCCGATACAATTTCAAACACATTTTTAAAAGTAAAAACATGAAACTTCCTGAGGAGATTTTTGAAGAGACATATAAGGTGCCATGTGATGTCTTTTTAAGCTCAATTCTTTAGAATTTGATCTATAAACAATTACCTTAACAGTATGACCCTTTTTTTCGTTGAGATTTCCCGCTTCGGAAAAATCAGTTCAAAATGCTGTTTTTGATTGCTTTTTTTGCAATATTTTCTGCATTTGTCGAAGAATCGACTATCACGGCACCTTGAGTACTTTCTAAATAATAGAATTTGCCAGTTTGATGCAAGTGAGAGCAAAAATGAATTTAAAAATAAATCGGAAAATAAGCAGTTTGAATCGTAATACACCCTTAAGGTCAGATAACCTTGTCGAGGACCACCAACCCTGGATTGGAATAAGGGGAGAGCTTTTCTCCGAAAGATCAAATTACATGCGGTGATCGAACAATGTCCATTTCCAGACTGTATTCTTTCTTTCTTTCTAACCGATGACCAGGCCCCTACCTGCCGAGTTATCTCAGCTCAACGGATTAGATACCTGGTATCGGGGCGGACAACCGCCTAATTGCCACGTAGCGGCAATAAACTTTGCTTCGCATGCCATCATTTCTGCAGTACTTGCTTGTCGCTGAGCATACTTTGTTTCGCCTGTTAATTAATGGTACATCATGCTGTTTGAACTGCAAATGACTTCGCAAGATAGTCTCGTAATTTAGACTTTTGATCAGATGACGAGACCTTCACCTGACAAGGCACCTCCAGAGGTATAATTCACAGGTAACTTGGAGGACTTTGCACCCACGACGGATTTTACATACACCAGGCGCCATTAGCGTACATGATCCAGAATGTATTCTTGTTTTCGTACTGGGGATAGCACCTGGGAGTAATCTTAAAATGTCTCAAATGTAATAGATCTCCTATATTTTTTTGAAATGATAATTTATTTTCTTATAAATTTACAATAATATTAATTCCAAATCACGTTACTGTTATTTCATTACTTTTTCTTTTTTTTGAGTAAAAAAAATAATCTAAGATGACACATTAATAATAAAAATGTTAGATGCCTAACGGCGCCTTTAAACCTTCCATGGCGCCCTTTTTGAAACCCTCTTTTTTTAGGTGCCTGACTGCGCCTCTAAATCTTCTGTGGCGCCCTACTACTAAAACATGTTACAGACCCATTCAAACGCACTACAGCCGTTTCCACACTTCTTTTCCTTTTCTATCTATTTCTAAGGGTGACCAACAACCAGTGGAGTAGCTAAGGGAAGGCAAGAGGGGCGTCCGCCCCGGGCGCCGAGGCCTAGGGGCGCCAAATTCAGAGAAATTGCTATATGTCTATATTGGGGTGGGGGCGCAAAATTTCTTGCTGGCCCCGGGCGCCAAAAAACATAGCTACGCTACTGCCAACAACTACTATAAGAAGGAAATAATTGTACATCTATCCTGGAATTCCTTAGAAGTCTGTTTTTGAAATTTTTGTATTTCGGATGCATAAATTTTCTTCGGGATAGGAGTGGGGGAATAGAGGTAGTAACAAGTCTAAAATTAAGTGCCTTTTTCATGTTTTGTAAGTGAATAATAACTTACTTTGTAATTTTACATTTAAAATTAAGATATTTTATAATTACTTGTTACTACTAACAAAGCCTTTTTTCCGGGCGCCTGACGGCGCCCTTAAACCTTCTTTGGCGCCCTACTACCTGAACATATTGGGAGGGGAGGCTCCCCCCCCCCCTAAAGCTACGTCCCTGGATGTGTAATAGTTTGTTCGAAAGCTTTTAACCCGGGAGAACTCGTTATGAGAATTTCTCTCACGGTGTCCAATTCTTTTCTTTTACTTTACAGTCACTTAATATCAAATTTTTTGTTTGGTTTAGTACTTTTATTCAAAAAAGAGGTAAAATAATCGAAATCACATTTTGAAATTTTATTCAAATGAAAATTAGCCTTAAAAATAGTCTTAAAAAGGGTACGATGGTGAAAGAAAATCTCATGTGCGAGTTCTCGCGTATTAATTTGGCTATGTGCCTTTCGAAAGTCTTGTCAAATAATATCCAATATTAAGGAAACGGCCCTCATTTAAGGGAGACCCGAACTCCATTTTCGGCCAAAAATCATCAAAAGTTAAAAAAAAATTTTCTCTGAAAACGATAAAATACATATTTGCGAATATCCATGCAAAATTTCGGAATTCAGGGACACTTGGAACAGGTAGAAAATGAGCTTTTTAAATTGTACTCACTATAGAGTTTAAAGGACTAGCGGCCATTTAAAACGTATTTTCCTGAAAATTACTTTTTTCATATTTTGCCTAAGTTCAAAGTACTAAGGCTCAGTGGCAAAATGATTTAGAAACAAAGTGTTTATATTTTTAGAATCTTAAAAAAAATTTCAACAAAAGTGAGGAGAGATATTTGTTTTAACTATTTCTGAAAATTTTTCATAAATTGGTAAACATGAAAATTATAACGAATTTAAGGAAATTTACCATGCGTATTTTTTTTTTTTTTTTTTTTTTTTTTTTTTTTTTAGCCCATTAAAATAGAAAATTTTAAATATCTTTCCTTAGTTTTTTCTATATACTATTTAAGACTATACACTATTTAAGAAATTTTAGTAATATCAAAATATTGAAAATTGAATGAGGAGTAGTAATTTTAAAAAGTGTATTTTTCGACAAAAAAAATCATAAAAATCCCCATAATAAGTATACTTTTTAATACAAAGTGAATTGTTTTGCTAATTATTTCTTACAAGAATATTCTTAATAGTACACCAAAATTCATTACTTTAAAATCAATAATAAAAATTTTGGGTTTTTTCTTACGGGTCTCCCTTAAAACTTATGTAGCGCTATACCTTCCACAATTTAACATTATAGAAATCTTTCCTTTTTAATTACTAATTCAGTCATTTATTTCGAGTTGCCATCAACTAAAAAAATAGAACAATAATTTAAATAGAAATGATAACACATGTTCTTTTTTTATATAGGCCAATAAAAATTCAGATTCTATTGATAGATTTTTGCATTTTTGAAATTGACGTCACTCGAAACCGAAAATTTATATTTTTCATAAACATATTAAGAAAATAGGTATAAGTGACAAAATTGAAAAAAATGAGCTAAATGAACGGATGACCTGGAAATACTTTTCTTTCTTTCAAGGTGATGAAATATAAGTGATTTTCTAATTATGTGCTGCGTTCTAGAGATTAACCACTTTTGCAGAAAAATAAACAATATCGTACGGTTATAAATTTAAAGAAAATTGCACTCTACTTTTTTCACAGTTTTTGAAATAAGAGTTCAAAGACCCAAATGAAACTGGTGGCAGTTTCTTATTTCAATTCAGTCAATTATTATTGATTTTCAAATTTAACGTTAATAACTCAAATTATTCCAAATCGAATTTTTGTCACTTGTGACCATTGGCTTCTGAAGTCCTCATATATAATCTGTAACTAAATATGCATTGAAACAACATCGCACATTTATTTGAATGCTTTTTTAAATCAAAATAGTTACTATAATACAGATTTTTCACTTAAAAAGGATAAAATATCCTTCTATATACAGGGTGTCCCAAAAGGTCGCTTACAAACTTAACATGCTGGTCTGTCATATCATGATGAACAACATTAAATTGGAAACTAAGGGTCCCAAACGTCTTCCAAAGGAGATATGCGCCATTAAAGTTTAGGGTCCAAAAATTCAAATGATTATAAAAAACAGAAAAATTGGTCGATTCGTTTGCGGTTTTCACTAAAACTATTCTTTACGTCAGTATTTTCTTGAAAATAAATTATAAAGATAAATTTCAAAAAATGTCGATAGAGGGCGCTTTAGACTTTGGAGTAACGATAAACTAGTTTTTACCAGTATTTTTTGCATCTCATTAAATTTTTTTAGAAGCTTAGACATAAACTTAAATTTTGAGCTCAAAATCTGTAGTTAAGTAGCGCAAACTGAACTGTGTTCAATGGGAGTGTGTAGGTTCAAATTTCAAATGATTATAAAAAACGGAAAAATTGGTCAATTGATTTGCGATTTTCACTAAAATTATTCTTTATGTCAGTATTATCTTGAAAATAATTTATAAAGATAAAATTCAAAAAATGCCGATAGAGGGCGCTTTAGACTTTGGAGTAACGTACAACTATTTTTTTCCGTTATTTTTTGCATCTCATAATTTTTTTAGAAGCTTAGACATAAACTTAAATTTTGAGATGAAAATCTGAATCGTTGGGAGTGGTAATGTAGCGCAAACTGAACTGTGTTCAATGGGGGTGGGGAGGTTCAAATTTCAAATGATTATAAAAAACGGAAAACTTGGTCGGTTTTCGCTAAAACTATTCTTTATACCAACATTTTCTTGAAAATAAATTTTACAGATATCTTTCAAAAAATTCCGTCAGAGGGCGCCTTAAACTTTATAGTAACCAACAACTATTTTTAACCGTTATTTTTTGTATCTAATAAAATGCTTGTAAAAGTTCAAACTTAAATTTTGTACTCAAAATCTGCATCGTTGTGAGTAATTAAGCGGCCAAAAATTGAACTGTGTTCGAGGGGTGGGGAAGGTAACATTTCAACTCCTGAACACAGTTCAGTTTGCGCTACTTAACCCCTCCTATCGATTTAGATTTTGAGCACAAAATTTAAGTCTAAAATTTTGCAAGCATTTAATTAGATTTCAAAAAAAAAAAAAAAAAAAAAAAAAAAAAAAAAAAAAAAAAAAAAAAAAAAACGGTTAAAAATAATTATTGGTTATTCTAAAGTTTAAGGCGCCCTCTAACGGATTTTTTTAAATTTATCTTTAAAATTTATTTTCAAGGAAATATTGACATAAAGAATAATTTTAGCGAAAACCGACCAATTTTTCCGTTTTTTATAATCATTTGAAATTTGAACCTCCCCACCCCCATTGAACACAGTTTAGTTTGCGCTACTTTACCACTCCCAACGATTCAGATTTTCATCTCAAAATTTAAGTTTATGTCTAAGCTTCTAAAAAATATATATGAGATGCAAAAAATAACGGAAAAAAAATAGTTGTACGTTACTCCAAAGTCTAAAGCGCCCTCTATCGGCATTTTTTGAATTTTATCTTTATAAATTATTTTCAAGATAATACTGACATAAAGAATAATTTTAGTGAAAATCGCAAATCAATTGACCAATTTTTCTGTTTTTTATAATCATTTGAAATTTGAACCTCCCCTCGCAATTCAGTTTGCGCTACTTAACCACTTCCAACGATTTAGATTTTGAGCTCAAAATTTAAGTTTATGTCTAAGCTTCTAAAAAAATTTAATGAGATGCAAAAAATAATGGGAAAAACTAGTTTATCGTTACACCAAAGTCTAAAGCGCCCTCTATCGACATTTTTTGAAATTTATCTTTATAATTTATTTTCAAGAAAATACTGACATAAAGAATAGTTTTAGTGAAAACCGCAAACGAATCGACCAATTTTTGTGTTTTTTATAATCATTTGAATTTTTGGACCCTAAACTTTAATGGCGCATATCTCGTTTGGAAGACGTTTGAGACCCTTAGTTTCCTATTTAATATTGTTCATAATGATATGACAGACCAGCATGTTAAGTTTGTAAACGACCTTTTGGGACACCCTGTATATATAAAAAATAACGATTTGGAAACGGGGCAATGAAAATCTATGAAGATACCTATAAACAAATGAAAATCTGCGAAAATACTCCAAAACTGTAGGGGAACTATCATACAAGGCGACGATTCTGTCGCCAAATGTAACAGAATGCTGTTTTAAACGGAAATATAACATAACTCCATCGAAAAGAATACCATGCAACACAAACACATTTTTAAAACGAAACTTTTCACCATTCTTTGCGATTTCATCTTGACAAGTTTTGCTACATATATATAAACTGAATGAAAATTTTGGAGCTCCTCCGAAAAGAAATCCTGGTTATGTTATTGGTCATGAGTTTTCTAAAGTACTTAGTACAGTGGCGCAGCCAGAGGGGGGGTTTTGGGGTTAAAACCCCTCCCAGAGCTAATAAAGAACGCTATAATTGCCGCTTATATGAATCAAAACCAAACTTAATATTTAAACATTTTGGCGTATTTTGGAATCCGCCGTTTCATTAAATCAGATTTTATTAAGTAAAGTGATTCAATTAACTGGTGAAAATTCTACTTAAAACTCTGAAAGTGCATATTACATGGATTAGTTAAATAAAAATTGGTTATTTGAACTAAATCATTTTTCTAAGACGTATTATGCGAAAAGGATGATGATTTCCTGCCACACAGATGCTCTTCGAGTTTATGTATTATACAGTGAATATTCTAATTAGTACTGATTCTATTAACCGGCGATTCAAATAACCGGCAAAAACCTTTATCAGAAACTCAAAACCCCCCCTAGAACCGAATTCTGGCTGCGCCACTGCTTAGTAGTATCCTTTATCTTATTAAGCGACGAACTTTTGTTAAAGTATTCTGGAAGTGGTGAAAAATGCTATATAATATATGCTTGATGCTTGATTTTTCTTTCTTGTAACACTTTCCAAATAATTGAAAAGTGTTTATGACTTTGGTTTCTCTGGCCGTGTGGGCGCACTGTAATTCTCGTAAATATACTTGGATTGCCTTGAAATTTCAGGATGTTACTGACGTTTACCATAGCACTAATCCTATTTCAAATGAATTTTATAACATATTTAGTTTATTTACAGGGATAGTCAAAAGTATTACGTTGCGTTACGACCAATGGGAAAGAATCGGTTCAAATGAATTTTAAAGATGTCACCCCATTTCAAACATAATAAAATCGATATGCATTTACATCAAAATGCACCTAAATATGCATTTTGTAGAACATCCGGAAAAAAAGATTATTATTTATTTAAAGGGCCATATAAAATAATTCCATTACATAATAGTATAGGGAAAATTTTTTGCAGCGCATTTTAATTATGTTAAGCAATTTCATATATAATGAATTTTTATACGTTGCTGAGGTTTGCTACAAATTATTTCATATATAAAACAAAGTGCATAAGCTTTTAGAAGGACATACAAAAGATTTTAAATAGTATATTCTATCTGAAATACTTTATATTAGCGATCATGGCAGGGAATGTATTTTTAATTATGATAAGCATTTTTCAGTTTTACTATATTTATGCATACTATATAATGTATATAAATGCCGTTGGCATACAGGGCTACACAAAAGAACTCGTAAAGATTACTGAGTATGAAAGTAAATTGCTTAAAGGTGGTTTTTAAATGAGTTATGCATTTTTAAGCTGAATTGCATTCAGTTTACTAATAAGTGTTTGTAGAATATAGATAAAATGATTTACAGGGTCACCCAAAGATTTAGCTACATAGTCACCCATTAATGATAATTTCTGGAAATGTGATTTAAGTAGTTTTAAGAGTGTTTTTGTTTGAATTAAATTTTGACAAAATACTGGCGTGTAATAAAGATACTAGGTAAATTACAGGGCTGAACAAAAATATTCAAGTATGTTGCATCTATTATAATAAAATGCTGAAAGAACACCAATTAGGTATGTTCTTGCTAAACTAAATTTTTCTGTTATATAGTATATATATATCAACCGACGGATAAAATACAAGAGTGTTCAAAAGTATTAGAATACTTATTTGGCTATGGACAGTAGCATCTCATTTCCCTAAATAACAAAGTTTTGTTAAAGATTTCAGGAAGTGCTGCATAGATTAACGCATGATTTTTCTTCCTTTTTTTTTTTTTTTTTTTTTTTTTTTTTTTTTAATTAAATTTTGACAAAATACTGGCGTGTAATAAAGATACTAGGTAAATTACAGGGCTGAACAAAAATATTCAAGTATGTTGCATCTATTATAATAAAATGCTGAAAGAACACCAATTAGGTATGTCCTTGCTAAACTAAATTTTTCTGTTATATAGTATATATATATCAACCGACGGATAAAATACAGGAGTGTTCAAAAGTATTAGAATACTTATTTGGCTATGGACAGTAGCATCTCATTTCCCTAAATAACAAAGTTTTGTTAAAGATTTCAGGAAGTGCTGCATAGTCTATGCTTAACGCATAATTTTTCTTCCTTTTTTTTTTTTTTTTTTTTTTTTTTTTTTTGCTTACACACGGTAGAATTTTCGCCACCAAATTTATTTAAAAAATATATAGTTACACTAGACGGTCGAATTATTTAATTTTCTGAGAAGTAAAATGCTAGCGGATGTGCAAATAATTCTTATTTCACTGTTGGAACAAAATATTGAATGGTCAATGTAGTAATAAATACTGAACCACATTCCTTTCTCTCACTCTCAACTAATATTAGTAAAATAAAGCATTTTTTAACGAGGTTTTTCCGTATTTATTACATAGATGCTACCTATCGTTATTCATGTTTTGATTCCGCGAACTTAATGTTATTATACGGGACAGAAATGCTCTGAGCGTGTTGCGGTAAAGAATGCTGAAGGTATGACGTGAAGATGATACAAAAAGCAGTTTTCGAGAAGAGCGGGAAATCCCGTCATTGCGTGGCATTCCAGCAAATTTTCACTTTTCAGCAAGCCAAGCAAGAGGGTTGGGAAGATTTTTTTTTTTTTTTTTTAAAGGTGGGCCTTTTACCTGGTGTGGCCCCTTGATAAAGGCCGGAGAAATTGAGATTGGAAAAAGGTCAAACTGTATGGGGCTGTGCAAATATAACGTTATCAACTTTTTGGTAATTTTGGACCTCCTTCTTCCGATATCATACGTTATCATCCCTCGACCCCCCCCCCCCCACACCACCCCATTCCACCCGGATAATAATATCGTTAATCAAAAATATATATTTATTTATTTATTATTTTTTTTAAGAATTTATTTTTTTAAGAATTTATTTTTTTTTTTTTTTTGTTCGAAGTGATATACAAAACTGGTTACATTTATTTTTCGCATACTTTATTGATTCAAATGAAGAGAAGTCAATAAAATACCCCTTTGGCTATAAAAAAATACATACAAAATAACACTTAAAAGAAATAGTTAATATTTAAAAGTAATAATAGCTTTTAATTACATAATGCATTCAACAGTAATAAAGGCCTGTTCCCGAACAGAGGATTGATGGAGAGCAGCAACAAATGAAATGGACAACATTCCTTCCCTTTCTCTTTTATTTATTAGTAAACACAAGCTTCATTTCAAACATACTTCACATGTGCTTTCTCGAAGCGTAATTACATATGCATACACATATGGAGAAGAATAGAAAGGTCAACTTTGGGGTATTTCATACATTAGAATTAAATAACTTTATAATAATTTAGTGATTTTAATAATAAATTTGCATTTTTATAAAAATAGATAACAGACTAAAAAAAGATAGCGTGCTGTTTTGTACCAAAGACCATGTTACAAATATAAAGACGATTCTGATTGGATCAAAAATGATATCGATATCAAAAGACAACCGCCCCTCCCCCTATCTTACATTATCATATGCCAAACCTCCCCCTCCCCCCTAAAGTGATAACGTTATATATGCACAGCCCCTATGCATAAATAAAGTTATCAATTTAGGGGGAGGGGCGGTCTGGCATTTGATATCGTAAGATATTTCTGGAGGGGATGGGGGTTTGTCTTTTATAGCCTATGAACTTTTTTATGAAAATACAAATTTATCATTAAAACCATTAATTAATTATAAAATTAGTTTATTCCGAAATATGGATTATTCCAACGTTCAATATTCCTATTCTTCTGCGATGTGTGGATAGAAACCAGATACGAAGTGATACTTGTTACGTTTAGTAATTAAAAAAATGGAAGAATGTTGGTGACTTTTTTTTAATAAGAAGTTTTATTTTTAAATAGTAGGCACTTCCTTAAAATATTATTTGCTATAATGTCATTTCATGTATATTAGTAATATTTTATTCTTTTCTCTTCATTTAAATTAGTAAAATATACGAATAATAAATGTATATGATTGCACACGTATTAAAAGAAAAGATTGTAAAAATAAAAATAATTCTTAGACATTCATAGGAATATCATTAGGGAGGACTGGGGGAGGGGAGTTCGAGGAATGATAACATATGATATAGTAAGGGAGAAGGGGTCTAAAATTGTCAAAAAGTTGATAATTTTATATATGCATAGCACCGGAAATTTGTTTCATATAGTTTTAAACTCATGGAAATGCATAAGATTATCTTCGCATGTATCAAGGTATATATATATCTATATGGCATATTCTTATAAATATCTGGGGGTGTCAGAAATGACGTTTTCTATAAGTTTGAAAGTTATTAACCTATTAGATGCGTTCTATAAATTCGAACGAAGAGACTAAAGTAGGTGATCGGTTTACGAACACATCGGTTAGGGGCTGTGCATACATAACGTTATCATTTTAGGAGGGAGGGGGGGGGTCTGGCACATGATATCGTAAGGTATCTCTAGGGGGAGAGGATTGCATTTTGATATCGATATCATTTTTGACTCAATCAAAATTGTCTGCCATTGTTTGTAACATGGTCTTTTGTTCAAAATAGTATATTACCTTTTTTTTTATTTGCTATCTATTTTTATGAAAATGCAAAGTTATTATTAAAATTACTAAATTATTGTAAAATAATCTAATTCTAAAATATGGTATATCCTAACGTTTGACATTCCTATTTATCTTCATATGTGTATGCATATACAATCACTGTTCGAGAAACCATATGTGAAGTATATTTGAAATGAAGCTTGTGTTTACTAATAAATAAAAAAGAAAGAATGTTCACTTGTTTTGTTGATAAGAATTTCTATCTGCCCCCTCTTCCCACCCTTCCTATGTTCTGGGCACAAGTTCAACAAGAGTTTATTACTGTTGAATGCATTAAGTAACAAAAAGCAATTATAAAATACTTTTTAAATAGTAACTATTTTTTAAATTTTATTTGAGTAAAGTGACATTTTATTGACTTCTCTTCATTTGAATCAATAAAGTAGGCGAAAAATAGATTTAACCGTTAAAAAAAGATTTAACCAGTTCTGTATATTATTTTAAACAAAAGAATCATATATATTAAAACAGTAGGCTATTTCTGGGTCAATCCATTTCAAGTGGTCCAGAAAATATTTTTTTGGTTGCTCGACCATTTTTTAAAAATCTGAATTTTTTTGTACAACAACCTTAACGTGATGGAAATTCAAAATGACCGTTATTTTCATTTTATTATTTTTTGTTTGTGCATGGAGGCCATCTTTGTTTCATCGTGTGCAGCGATTTTCTCAGATACTAGGGTACACAAAATTGCAAATATCTCGTCTTTTATTTCCCCAATTGAAATGGGGTTTGCAGCATTTTGTTCAGAATAAAATAGGCTAAATGTACGGTTGTAGAATAATTTTGAAAAAAAAATTTTTACAGGTGAAATTTTAGCACAAAATTTAAGATTTTTCCAAAATCTATCCGTTTGCAAGAGGAAATTTTTCATGAAAGGAAAACTGACAACCTTACACAATTTTTTCTACAAATAGGTCAAAAGTGCATGTACTCATACACCAAGTCCCAGATCTGGGAGTTGATTTCTCTTTGCGAAAAAAATTCCGAAATTCGTCAAAAATTAAAAAAATTGCACTTTTTATGCCTTGATATTACTTGTGGGGCACGGGATAAAAATCTGAAATTCTAGCCTTTGATAATATTTTATAGTAGTGTTATGTATAAAAAATTTCAAGAAGGAGATTTGACTACAAGCTGAGATATGGCATCGTCAATATGTAAAAACAATCCTTCTAAACTGTTATAACCTATTATGTGTTCGTTCATACCTACAAAATGTTAAACTACTGGTTGATGATGCAAAGTTACAAAGATCATCTTCAAATTCTGTTTAAATCGTGATTTAAATAATTCAGATTGTATGCTAAGCCAATGAATGCACTATTTGTCCAGATGAACAAAACCTACTAGAAATGCTATTCGTCCATTTCAATGGCCCCGAAAATATTTTGGTTGATTGACCGTTTTCAAAAAATCTGAAAATTTTTTGTACAACAACCCTAATATGAAGGAAGTTCAAAATGATTATTATTTTAATTTTAATATTTTTCTTTTCGTTTGAGCATTGTAGCCATCTTTGTTTCATCGTGTTCAGCTATTTCCTCACATTGAAGTTTGATATATCTTGTGTGGCGCGAGATAAAAATCTGGAATTCTGGCTTTTGATAGTATTTTATGGTTATGCACAAAAAATTTCAAGAAGGAGATTTGACTATAAGCTGAGATACGGTGATTAAAAAATGTTAAGAAATGCTATTACGAGTATATTAGGAGAAATGAGATTAGTCTCATTTATTACAATGTTTACACAGAAAATATCGTTTGTTGAAAACAGTTTACTAATAAATGTTCAATTTACAAAGATACTACATATGCTCAACAAAGAGCTTAACACTATTTGCGGGAGATGTTATCTGTTCCACCAGTTACTGTTGTCAGTCCATCAGGCTGTTCTTTCTCAAAATTTTATTTGAAGTCACCCAAATCTTCTCATACCTTGTTAACTTGAATGGAATTCTCTAGGTTTAACAATCGAAACCATGTCAACTCGATCAATTGCAGCCCATTGTCTAAAATTTACTTTTCCTGAAATGTGTACCGAGTAAAATTGTTGCAATAGCATTTCTAGTAGGTTTGTTCCTCTGGACAAATAGTGTATTGGCTTAGCATACATTCTGAATTGTTTAAATCACACAGACGCATTTGAAGAAGATATTTGTAATTAACATTTAACTTTGTACCATAAATAATTTAAAATTTTGGAGGTATGAACAATTACATAGTAGGTTATAATAGTTTGACAGTACTGTTTTTATATATTGTCCATGTCATATCTCAACTTGTAGTCAAATCTCCTTCTTGAAATTTTTTGTACATAACACTACTACACAATACTATCAAAGGTCAGAATTTCAAATTTTTATCTCGTGCCCCACCAGAGATATCAAAGCCTAAAAAGTGCGATTTTTGAAATTTTTGACGAACTTCGGAATTTTTTTCGCAAAGAGAAATGAACTCCTAGATCTGGGACTTGGTGTATGAGTACTCGCACTTTTGACCTATTTGTAGAAAAAATTGTGTAAGGTTGACAGTTTTCCTTGCATGAAAAATTTCCTCTTGTAAACGGATAGATTTTGAAAAAAATCTTAAATTTTGTGCTAAAATTTCACCTGTAAAAATTTATTTTTCAAAATTATTCTACAACCGTACATTTAGCTTATTTTATTTTGAACAAAATGCTGCAAACCCCATTTCAATTGGGTAAATAAAAGACGAGATATTTACAATTTTATGTATCCCAGTATCTGAGAAAATCGCTGCACACGATGAAACAAAGATGGCCCCTATGCACAAACAAAAAATAGTAAAATTAAAATAAAGGTCATTTTGAGCTTCCATCATGTTAGGGTTGTTGTACAAAAAATTTCAGATTTTTTAAAAATGGTCGAGCGACCAGTGCTGGACCACTTGAAATGGATTGACCCTTCTTTAAGATCAATTCAAATTGGTCTTTGCGCATGCGCGAAGTTTAACTTATTAGCCCTTACAGTTAAGACGATGCAAGTCTGGTTAGCTCAGCGGTTTAAGGCACGGATTTATAGCTCTGAGCTTTTGTAGTGGACTAGGGTTCGGTCCCATCGGCAAAATGTATGTATATATATATATATATACATATATATATATATAGCTCAGCATATATATATATAGCTCAGCTGTATATATATATACATATATATATATATATACCGGGTGTCCCAAAAATGACTGATGGATTTTAAAATTCAATAACATGCAATCGCATCTCAAACAATAGGTGGCGCTGACGCGATTGAAGGCCAGGTGATCAGTGCTGAGTGAAACGTCGACATGACCTTCAATCGCCGTCAGCGCCACCTATTGTTTGAGATGCGAACTAAAATAAAAAATTATGGTAAAAAAACTCCTGACATTATACATAACCCTCCTGCAAAATTTTTTTAAATAGCTGTCACCGTTTGCATGTTATTGAATTTTAAAATCCATCAGTCGTTTTTGGGACACCCGGTATATATATATATATATATATATATATATATATACATATTTAATAATGATACGTTTTACTACGAGGGAAAGTTATATGATTTTTATTCTTTTGTTATTATTATTATTTTGATGCTTTATAATTAAATAAAATTTAACACTCAACAATGATTTTTTAGGTAACAATTTTATTTTTAAAATATTTCAAGTAATTAAAACATAGTAATTATTAGATATAAACAGCCAATTTCCAATTCACTGCTTTAGAGATACATTTGTAAGAATAAAATTATTGAAAATCTTTACAAATTGCATTCTTAAAAATAAATAAATAAACAACAATAAATACAACACACACAAACAAAAATTGTAAAAATGTCGTAAAATTTAATTTAACATCTAGGAATATTTTAAAAAAATGTATTCTAATTTTCTAAAAATTGTAAATATTTGAACATTATTTTTTTGGTAGGTAATAGCAGCAATGTTCCACTTTCGTGTCATGTGCGTGGAAACTTAGAAAAAGTAATCCATTTGTAAACTGTAATATACATGAATTATATCAATAAATAAATGTTATACGTCATTTAGACCATATATTACATGATTTTTAACTAAATCCCCGAGTGCCGTTATGAAGTAATAGCTGAATCTTTAAAATTGTGAAGTATGCTAAAATATTTTAGAAATAGTTTAACAGTTTTAACTTAAAATATTTAAGGTAACGTATTTACTCGTGTATAAGGCGCACTTTTTTTCCAAAAAATTAGGGCAAAACTCCTAGGTGCGCCTTATACACAGAATAATTTTTTACTGTTGGATGCAATCGAACGATATACATTTGAAACAAGAAATTATTCAAAGAAGATATTAAAACTCAGAAAATGTTACTTAATTGAAGTATTACTGCATATTTATTTCATTCCTTGCAGTTTTTTATACAACAGAGCTAATGATATTATCTAAACGCTAATTAGCAATTCTCTTTACCGCCATTCTCTTACAACCCGAAGTCTTAAAATACATTTTCGTATTGTTTTCTGGTCGAGTGTAATGTTTGTTTCGACGTTTTTTTACTGAAATTCATTTGGTGATTCTTCATTAGCGTATCAAATTTATGGTACGCGTTATATACGAGATTTTAAGAAATCGCCATTTTTACTTGTAAAGTAGAGGTGCGCCTTATATACGCGTGTACCCTATACACGAGTAAATACGGTAAAGTATTTTTCATTTAATTATCTTTTAAATATATTAAACTAATCTACAATGTTTGTTATATTTCGTATGAGAATTACAAAGAAGATGTATGTTTGTGTGCATATAAGGAAAAGTATTAATTATTTTCCGAGGAAAAATTAAAATTAAGAAGAGAAAACAGGGGGAAAGAAAAATAGTCGTGTAAGACTTAAAATTGAACTACTTTGTGATACTCATGGTTTAATAATTAAATAATATATGAAATGTTATGAAAAATTCGAATAATTCAAATGCAGTCGACACTCGTTAATTCGAAATCGGATAATTCGAATCTTCGCTTAATTCGAACTAAACATGAAGTCCCGAAATTTACAATGGCATAATAACGCTAAAAAAGTTTCATTAATTCGAACTCTTTTTATCTTGACTTCGTGTAATTCGAACTAACGAGAATTTCGATTTTTCTTTTTTCTTTTGTTTTCCACGGATTTCAGAACATTTGAATAACTTTCCTTTTTTGATTTTTGAGAAAATTGTTCCGAACGAGTATACATATAATCCAATGTATTTGATATCCACTTTCTTAGTGTCCCATCTGTCTATCAGTGACGCTTTAAAATTATCTTCCATTGTGTTTGTTTCTAATCTTTTAATTAGTTTATGTATTTATACATTCTAATTTAATATTAAGTCATATTCAAATGATAACAGACGAAAAGAATTAAAAAAAAAACACTATAACATTAATTTTTTTGTAATATACCATATTAAGCATGTTTTCCTCTCATACTTTCCATAATTCGAACATTTCTTGTGGTCCCGACGAGTTCGAATTAATGAGAGCCAATTGTATATTATAAATAGTTACTTGGTAGCATGAAATTTTAAGTTTCGGCATTTAAAATGAGACTGATAAAAATAAAATTAATAAAAACTTTACAACATGATTTTAAAATTTAGAAAATACTAAACATTGTTATTTTTTAAAAAACACTGAGAAAATTCACCAAAATAAATATCAGTTCTATTAATTTTACTCAACTATCTTTCTGCTAAAAAGCAAGCGCTGTTAAAATTCTGCTTAAATTCTTTCAGATGATTACTTGAGTAGGTTAAACTGACAGAACCATGAAACGCTTTGAAACTGTTGGAATCACATAGATAGCATTCAAATAAATCAAGTTTTCAGAACTTTATTTACAGGTTCTAATTAATCTTTTAACATGATTATCATCAAATCTTGACAGGTACCATCTAGTAAAATTCTAAAAATTTAAAAAAAAAAAATTGCACTTTGATAACGATATCATTACTGAGGGTAGTTGCGGTGGGTCGAAGGATGAGAATTTATGATATCAAAAGTGGGGGAGGGAGTCCAAAATTATAAAAAAGCTTATAAGTTATATTTGCACAGCCCCTTAACGAACACTTTTGCAAACAATTTTTATAATCGCTCAACGAACTGTTCGGTTTACGAACACATTGGTTAACGATCACTTTCGCGAGAAATATATTTGTTTAGATAACGAACACCTCATACAACAAAGCCATGAAGAAGCAATGCAGTGTTTCAGATTTGCCGAGTTGTATTTAATTGCATCTATTGTCGACTTCATTTTAACACTTATATACTTATGATCTATTATCATGGGTTACCTGAGTTTTAAGCCTTACATTTTAGAGTCCCAAACTAGAATGAACAGATTTAAAAAATTGATTTTTATATTTTGAGTCTTTTTTTTAAAGAAATAATTTTAACTGCAAATAAATTGTTTTAATTGAAATTTAATTCACAAATTATTAACAGGCTTTAGACTTCACTTGAGATTTATGGAGCCCTGCAGTCAACGCGATCTTTCAGAGAACTAAGGAATTTCTGAAAGGTAAAAGTGACAAATATTGATATGATTTAATGCCATAGTCAATTAATGTAATCCTAAAAGTTTTTAAAAAGAGCATGTCTTTTATTACTATTACTATTATTATTCAATACACCACGAAATCGACAAAGCCATCAAAGTACGATCCACCCATATTAAATAAGGACACCTGTATGAACTATTGTAAAGAGAAGATTTATATTATTACTTTCTTCTATCTATAATAGTTATCTATAATAGAAGAAAATATTGTAATCGAAAATTTTTTCGACTTCCGGTTTTCGACGGATTTACACGTTTTAGGGGTCAGAGATTCCAAAAAACATGTTTTTAGAAAATGTCTGTCTGTCCGTGTGTCTGTGTGTCTGTCTGTGTATATGTCGCCATTCTACCATCAAAAAGTGTAAGAAGTTATGC
Source organism: Maratus speculifer (assembly GCA_964019185.1). NCBI lineage: Eukaryota > Metazoa > Arthropoda > Arachnida > Araneae > Salticidae > Maratus > Maratus speculifer. The sequence continues at coordinate 7,791 of CAXHSM010001420.1, read as the reverse complement.
ATAGAATTGAACCAAATTTTTTGTGAATGTTTTTGGCTGTGGCAAGCAGGTCCTCCTTCAGTTTTGAAATATTCCGCCGGAAGGGGGAGCTGCAATCGCGATTTTTGTGCCATTTTCAATATTGTATCGACCAAAAATATGTGAAGTTATGCATCGAATTTAACCAAACTTTTTGTGTAAGTGTATGACTATGGCTAGTTGCCCCTCCCTGAATTTGAAAATAATCCGCCGAAAGGGGAGCGCTGCAATTGCGATTTTTGTGCCATTTTCAATATTGTACCGACCAAAAGTATATGAAGTTATGCATCGAATTAAACCAAATTTTTTGTGTATGTGTATGACTATCGCTAGTTGGTCCTCCCTGAATTTGAAAAAAATCCGTCGGAAGGGAGCGCTGCAATTGCGATTTTTGTGCCATTTTCAATATTGTACTGACCAAAAGTACATGAAGTTATGCATCGAATTGAACAAAATTTTTTGTGTAAGTGTATCACTATGGCTAGTTGCATCGCCCTGAATCTGAAAAAAAATCCGCCTGAAGGGGGCGCTGTAATAGCGAATTTTATGCCATTTTCAATATTGCACAACATAAAAGTGTATGAAGTTAGTTCTAGAACTGAACTAAGTTTTTTGCATATGATTATTTTTTGGTATGGCAAGTAGGTCATCCCTGAATTTGAAAAAAAATCTGCCTATCATTCTAGTGTCCATCGGCTCGTGCAGAGACGGAAATTCATTTTTACTCCGATTAATTGACTGAAGCAGAAATTTAAGATGAAAATCAAAGTTGGTATGGTATTGAATTAAAATCATTAAAGCATTAAAATGAGTAACTATTTTTTTTTTAAATATTAAAATGTACGTATGAGGTAGAAGAAAGTTTTGGGATTGGCACATCCAACTAGTTTTTAATACATTATTTAACTTTTAACTTCCTCAATCCTGATGTCACCTGTAGGAGACACAAATAACACCCCCTTTAAATTATTTTAAATACTTTCAGAATTGTTGAAATTGCTTCTGCGTCTTTTAATTAAATGCGTGCATATCATAAGCATCAATATATATTGAATGATATGTCTTTGGAGAAGTTGCATAGTAGTTTTAAACTGATTTTCATGGTCCCTCATAATATTTGTCTCAAAACTGAGGAGGTTATGAACGAATTAATTGAATTTCTATGCAAATCAATACAAAACCTATGATCGGTTAACGAACAATCCGATTAGTGAACACTGTTTTGGAATGGATTAAGTTGCTGCAATCGAAACCCTCAAGGCGTGAGGACAGAAGGCGTGACGTCATCTCTAATGGACCGAGTTTTCACTAATGTTGGAAAACACTCCGTAAAAAAATTTTGAATGGAATTTTTTTATTATTATTATTTGTGGAATATATGTCATCTTACAAAACAATAATATCTATTTAAATTTACAGATGAAAATTCGGATTCTCCTAAATAAAAAATTCAATCGGATGCGGAATGCCACAGTATTGCCGCATGTGGCTGATTTTTTATTGGAGAATTCCAAATTCTCACCTGTAAGTTTAAAAAGTTATTATAGTTTTATAAGATGTTAGATATTCCACAAATAAAATAAAAGGAAATTTCTATTCACATTTTTCTGGTGTCAATTCCGATACTAGTGAGAACTCGGTCCATTAGTGATGACGTCACGACTCCTGTCCTCAGGACTTAGGGGTTTCGTTGGCAGCGATCAGAGTTATCGCTAGCTTTTGACCAACAGTAGCGATTCGGCGAATAATAAATAAAAAATAGTAGCCAAATGAAAGAAATATTAGCAAAAAAGTTTCGGCGTGAAACGCAGAAAAATCTGTTTTTAACCTCTTATTGTATCCGTGTTTTACAATATGATCTGAAATAACAATTTTTTATCATTGCTTAGAAAATAGAAATCCTACTATTACGCAACAGAAACTGCTAAAAATAAGTACATTTTAAATGTCTCCTAAATGTGTAAATATTTCAAACATTCTTTTTGCGTTAAATTGCTCTGAGATTTCGACTATAACCGATAGAAAAATTGATGATTGTGCAATGATACTTTGCATGCAACTAATAAACAGTACGGTAAATTCAACGCCGCATTTCAGCAAAACATTTCTCAATTTGGCGATTAATTCGAGGTTTTATTTTTTTTTTTTTTTTTTTTTTTTTTTTTTGTGATTTTACTGATGCAGATATAGTTGTAAACAGATAACAGAGAAATACTTATCGTAAAATCCCTTTTGTGTCTTTGGCGGCTGTTCCTAAACTGAATTGATAATGAGTCAATATCTCTATAAATAATAATGTAAATTTCACGGTGCGATTGAAGTTGAAATGAGACATCAATCGTACAGTAATGTGGATAAGAACCACAAACAAAACTGTAACCGCAAACAAAAAAAGCAGAAATTGAGCACTCGCAATTAGGCGAATCTGATTATTCGTTTACTCGCCAAATGAAGCATTTTATCGCAATTTGGCGCAATCGCTAGAGGCAGTGAGAACCCTGGCAGCAATTAAGTTCGTTATCCGATCACCTACTGCATATAAAAAAATACGTCACAATTACAATTTTAAAATTTAATTTTATTAAAACTTTTTTCCATCTATAGATTTTGTTTATTTGTTCTGAGCGTTCTACTGAATCAATTTCAATAGTAATTTTTTTTTTTTTGACTGAAAACTGTTCATTTGCAGATTATCCTGCCCTAGGTATATTTTTAATATTTTTTATTTAAATTTAAAAATATCTTTAAAATAAATTTCTTTAAAATGGCGAAAATTGAGCAATTTCCATTGTTGCAGAAAAAGGGGATCATTATACTCTTATTGAAAATATGTTTATTGATGTCTTTTTCTTAATACAATTAGAAATAAAATATAGTTTTAATCTGGATAGATTATGTTTAACAAAATCAAGAGCTTCATAAACCTTGAAAATGAAATGTCATCATTTAAGAAATAATAATAATAATAATAATAATAAATAAACTATGCCTTTTATTTTCCTAAAACGCGTTAAAAAGTAAAAATAAATATATAAATAAAGAGAAAAATGGATACTTTTTATATCATTAACAACTTCTATATATGTATACTTAATCATGCACATATTAAAAAATAAAAGGCAAAGAATAAATTTTTATTGTACACTAGTTATGAGGATGAGGGATATTTCCTGATAAATTTTCTTTATTATGCTTTTTGCGGGAAAAACTCTTATTATATTAGGTTGGTACAAAAATAAAGTATGAGTTTACAATGCAACTAACTTTACATGCATTTTGTATGCCGAGTTTAATCCTAGTGGTATGTAGTAATGTAGTATATACCGTTTTAAACGTATCTTAAGCACTTTCTTTGCAAATTGTTTTTATTATTGTTGATGTTGCTATTGTTGTCGTTAGACTATTAATTGACTTCAGAACCTGAGATATCAAAACAGGATCTTCGACAAATTTATTTTTACTTGTTGACACTCGATCGCAGCACAAATCACGTAAAACTTCAATGAAGTTCGGAGCGAGGCGACCGAAGCATCAACGTAAGCACTGCTCAGTGTTGGTTTCAAAAATTTCATCCAAGAGATTTCGAACTTCTTCTTTATAGAAAATGGGGTCATGGACATCTTTCTGTTGCTGACGATGACCAACTGAAGGCAAACATTGAAATTAAAACAGCCAAAACAACTCGAGGAAATTGCGAATGAACTCAGCATTGACCATCCCGGTATGGTTCGCCACTTAGAACAAATAAACAAAGCGAAGAAACTCGATAAGTGGGTGCCGCATAAATTGCACAACTCATATCGCACAACTGACTCTCCAAAAGTTACCATGTTGGCCAACGAAACATCATTCACCTTAGTTGCCGGACCACTCGCGAACCGACTACCATTTCTTTAAACACCAAGACAACTTCTTGAGCGAAAATTTTTTTGCCAATTAAGATGACGTCAGAATCAGAAACGGCTTGCGAGAGTTTGTCACCTAAAAAAACACTGACTATTATATCGCGGGAATTACTAACAAGGAAGGTCTCCATACGGGCATACTCAGAAAAATCTGAAAAAATTACAAAATGTACTTCTCATATAGTTATATATGTTTATAAAAAAAATTTCGGCGGAACCTCTTTATAACGTCCGTAAAAAAATAATAAAAATTTCGTTTATTTGGCGATTTATCTCCGGTTGGCGAAAAAACGAAATTTTGAAAAATTCGCTTTTACGCTTCGAATACTTTTAAAAGAAAAAACTTTCTATGTTCAATTTATTTAAATAACTTTAGTTTAAGTAATTTTAGTTTTGCATTTTTACTTTACTTTAAGTGTAGGTTTACTTTTAAGTGTAATTTTGTCATATACGTTTATATGTACTTATTACAAAATGAAATTAACATATTTTATCATTTAAAACACAATTTAAATTGATTAAAATTGTTCCAAATTGAAAAATACACTGTCAAAAATCTGCTGCATTTTGTTGCAACGCACTCCCTTACTTGTATAGAAAACGGTTACTTGGCCGTGAAATGGACCTTTCTCATTGGTTGGAATAGAGATATTATATACAAGCGGTGAAGTGCGTTGCAACAAAATGCAGCAGATTTTTAACAGTGTATGACACGGTCAATTCACAGTGCTAGGGAGCATTCTCATTGGTCAGAAGAGAGAAGATATTCTATAAAAGTAGTGGAGTGACGTTGCAGTAAATGCTGCAGATTTTTAACAGTGAAGTCAATTAAAATCAATTTTCAGATTCGTTAAAATCGTCTGCTTTTGGCGAGGAAATGCACTGCTCGCAAATCCCGCGTCGCTTTCAGCTTTTCACGCCAATTATTCCAAACTATTTTATTTTTTTACATATCTAAAAATGTAATTCCGCCGCTAATTTTCACTGATCCTTTATTACCTACATGAGTAGTTTAATTCGCATTCTTTTCAAAAAATTCTGAGTATGCCCCCAATGGAGACCTTCCTTGTAAGTTCGTTTCTCGTTGGCAAAAATGTATTGATTATAATGGCTCTTATGTTAATCAACACTTGAATGCCCGGAAATTGTACTCAAGTTTGGTGATAATATTTCACAGTAGAATTTTTATTCAAGATTATTTAATTCATTTCTTTTACGTAAATATGCGTGATTTAAATTGAACTTATTTCAAGAAAAAACTTTTGGCTCGAATTGAAATTTATTTACATCGTTGGAGTCGAATTGACTTCTTCCGGGAGTTCTAGTGTTAAATATTTAGTAGAACACCGCTAATCCGAACTAATTGGGATCGGTGCCTGTTCGGAATTTCAATAAAAATAGAAATAAAAAAGTTGCGTGCTAAAAAAAAAGAAAAAAAATGCAAGTTATAAGTACCTCGAAAGTACAGTACATACCCTAATATGACATCCTAACGTCCGGCGTGCTGGATAATCCGACACGACTTTCGGGGAGGGGAAAATATTATTCCTTATTTAATCACTCCTGGTGTTTATAATAATCCAATGGAACTTAAGAATGAGGAATTAACAACCCATTGCAAATGGTTCAAAATCGCGAAGGTATAAATAGCTCGGTTACCACGTCGACGAAGAAGAAGAAGAAAAATATTCCTGCAATAAAACTTGCGATATCGAACTTTTGAAAAGAAAAATAAATTTTTATCATGTGAATTAAATAAACTTGTTAATACCTGGAAATTTTGTCTTGCATACAATATTTCAAATGAAAATCAAATTTCAATTTTTTAATTGCTTAAGAGGCACAAATGGCAACCTAGTAAAAAAAGTTGCCATGCCATGCGGGATTCGAACTTGGGCCATAAGTATTGCGCTTTGAAATTTGATTTTTATTTGAAATATCGTGTGCAAGGCGAATTTTCTCTCTGGAAAAATTGCCATGTATTAATATACTCATTCAATGCTGGATTTATTTGAGTTTCGTGTTTGGCCCATGTCAACGACTCACGGAAAATATTCCATCTTTGCTGCATCTGTAGCCTAGCCAACATGTAATAGTGAGAAATTCGAGGCTGGATGCTGGAAACCGTTCCATGTGGTTTAATCGGTAGAACATTAGTGCGCACTACTGATGGCCCGGGTTTGAGTTTCGGCATCGGAACTTTTCCACTATGTTGGCATTTGTGCGCCAGTGTGACCGTTTTTGGATTGTTGTAAGAAATCTGGACTGTTGTAGGACTTACAACAAGCTAAAAACTCAGGCTGAAGGATAGCTGTCAGTCTATTGATATACTGACCATCGATAGATGGCAGGACCATCGAATTTGTTTTTAGCTTGTTGTCAGTCTGAATCTAGCCTGCTTTTAGCTTGAAAAAACGGTCACACTGTTTGTGCCTCTTAAGGCGCAATACTAGTCACAGAAAAAGACCCAGATGACAATGTAAAGTCTATGGGAGCAATCTTTTCAAATATCTCTCTCAAATTTTAATATTTTTACATGATTATTTTTGCATAGGAGAGCTGAGGACGATCTACAACCGGGCTAGTTTTTACTTTTTCGATTTTGCTTATATAATTTTTATATTATGATATTTTTAATTTCAGAACCGGTTTATATACAGGGTGATTCATAAAAGATGGGCAGAACTTTAAGGGGTTATAGTACACTTAAAGACAAATAATATTAAATAGGAGACTAAGGGTCCCAGCCAGACGTATTCCCAAGGAGATAGGGGACATTAAAGTTTAGGGTCCGAAATTTCAAATGATTATAAAAAATGGAAAAATTGGTCGATTCGTTTGCGGTTTTTGCAAAAAATTTTCTTTATGCCAGTATTTTCTTGAAATAAAATTTTAAAGTTCAATTTCAAAAAATGCCGATAGGGGGCGCTTTAGACTTTGGAGTAACAAACAACTATTTTTTAACGTTATTTTTTGTATTTCTTTAAATGATTTCGAAAGCTTAGACTTAAACTTAAATTTTGATCTAAAAATCTGAGTCCTAACGAGTAGTTAAGTAGCGTAAACTGAAATTTGAAATTTGAAACCCTTCTCCCCCCAGAACAAAAATCAGTTATTCCCGATCATTGTGTCGTAGATTAGGCTCTAACTACTGCCACGTTGTGCTAAAATTATTCTTTATGTCAGTATTTTCTTGAAAATAAATTTTAAAGAAAATTTTCAAAAAATTCCGATAGAGGGCGCTTTAGACTTTGGAGTAACGGACAACTATTTTATACCGTTATTTTTTGTGTCTCATTAAATGCTTTCTAAAGCTTAGACTTAAATTTTCAGCCCAAAATCTGAATCGTTAGACGTGGTTAAGTTTCTGGGGAGAGGGGTTTGAAATTTCTACTCCTGAGCACAGTTCAGTTTACCATGTCCACACATTGTGTGCTGTGATACGAGGTAAAAAGACACAAATTAGGATTATGTTACCAAAGCATATTTATTAACATGTAGTTACAATAAATGTTCAAAATTGTGACCACCAGAGGTTATGCACGCAGAACAACGGCGAAGAATGGAACGGCGAACATTCGCGAAAACATCAGGCTTTTCGAGCACTTCCCCTACAGCGGCGGAAAGTCTGGCGACCAGTTCCTCGGGGGATTCAATGGGTGTCTCATACATAAGAGCCTTCAATTGTCCCCAAAAAAAGAAATCGAGGGGTGAAAGATCTGGCGAGCGAGCAGGCCAAGCAACAGGACCACCTCGACCAATCCATCTGTTCGGAAATGTGATGTCCAGATAGTTGCGGACGTCTCGTACGTAATGGGCTGGCGCTCCATCGTGCTGGAACCACATGACCCGCCGGATGCGTGGAGGA
>CAXHSM010001419.1:0-57000 GCA_964019185.1 Maratus speculifer | reverse complement strand
CTATTTTTAATAAGATAAAAGAAAATGTAAAAGTAAAGACTATAAAAAATATCCCAGCACAGTTTAATAACCAATTTTAGCCATTGGCGGCTACAATAGATACAAACAGGAAATTGTACGTCAAGCATAGAAATAAGGTGCGTTCGTACTATAAGGACGTTTTAAAAATATTAAGATATTGGTGTAATAGTATACCGTACTTCGGATAAAGTACAGTATCCGAAATCTTTTGTTTATCCCTGTAAATAATGTCTGATTTTATTTATACAGGAAGTAGTTTGTAGTATACCTCAGTAACGCATATGAATTTCGTTCAATTTCAGTATGTTTGTGTCTTTCATGTAAGAATGGGGAGAAGGAAAGATATCTCTGTGGATGTGTGAAATCTGATTATAAATCACTGGAGAAATGGGAAATCAGTTCTTCATATTGGAGAAATTTTAAGACTGAGTAAGTCTAATGTAATTAATTTTATACCCAAATTCAAGAAAACAAATAATATTGAAAATAAGCAAAAATCTGGACGTCCAAGAATATTTAATGACCTCGAAGAGAAATGGATTGTGAAACAAGTTCACATTACCCCCAGAACTAGCGCCGTTAAATTGACTCTGGAAACTGAAAGAAGACTCAGAAAATCTGTAAATGTTGAAATTATCAGGAATATCTTGAGAGAATATAAGTTTCATGCCAGAGTACCTAGGAAAACGCCCTACATCAGCGAAACAAACCGACGTGCTAGACTGACATTTGCTAAAACCTATGTAAAGCAGCCAGCAGAATTTGGAAAAATGTTCTTCTTCTACATGAAAGCAAATATAACATTTACGGATCTGATTTCAAGCAAAAAATTTGGCGCAGACCTAATACAGAATTGCAGACCAAAAATTTACGACCTACTGTAAAATACGGAGGTGGCAGCCAAATGGTTTGGTGTAGTATGGGGAGTTCTGGTGTTGGAAACTTAGAACTTGATGGTACACTGAACAAATATGTCTATATTGACATTCTTAAACGGAATTTAATACAAAGTGCAAATAACTTGGGAATTACCAGATATTTTAAACTATATCAGGATAATGACCCGAAACATAATGCTTACATTTGCAAATTATGAGTTCTCTATCATTGTCTTAATGTGATTCAGACCCTTGCCTAGAATCCAGACCTCCCACTGAACATATTTGGGATTACGTTCAGCAAAAAATCTGTGAGCATTCTATTTCTGATAAGCAAAATTTAAGAAAGTATCTAGTCGAAGAATGGACCAAAATCGACTTATCCTTTTGCGCAAAGTTAATAAAATCTATGCCAAATAGACTACGAGAGGTCATAAAGTATAATGGTGGCTCAACAAGATATTAACTAACTCTTATATAGTATTTTCATGATTTATTGGATAGTGTCTCAATAATCTTTTGAGAAATTTTTTTGACTTATATTCTTTTCTTTTAAGTAGTAACCATAATTGCGGTAAAATATGCACTGTGTTTTAGTAATTATGATTTGCATTCATCAAAGTATGATGTACTATATTCTCTTTTTTTTCTTCGCATATATCAGTTATACAGGAAATAATGTTTAATGGAATTTTATCATGTCCCAATACTTTTTTGAGTGACTGTAGGGGGAACTTGGGCACATTGATACTTGGGGCACATTGATACACCCCCTGTACAGCACACAGGGTCATTACAGGAAGTTTCACAACAGTTCCAAAAGGTGATACTAGTGAAATTAACTACATACAGAAAGTTTTGGAATGATTCAATAGTTTGATGAAATGGAATGGGTGATTAATTGTTTTTGTAGGTCAAAAGTAAATTTGAGTTGTACAACTGAAATGGTATTATACAACTGTTCCAGTATTTTCAACCGAAAAGAATACCCTCCCCGGCAAGTAAAGCTACTCTTTATCAGTTCCTCATTCTTTATTGTTAGATAAATTATGAAGTGTTGGATTTGCGACTCATTTTATTCAAAATGGCTATATGGGGCATATTGATACAGTCTTTGACGGGGCACATTGATACAACCTAAATCCTTTTCTAGTTCATTTTTTCATTACCTTTCATTATTTTTTTTACCATACACTCCTTAATTCAACCATTTTTCGTCAAAAATTTCTACTATTAGTTTTTATTGAAGTGAAATAGCGCTAATTTCTTTACATTAGAACATTTTACAGCATTTTTGCAAACAGAAGACGTACAAACTTCCACAATATTTAGTGCTTGTAGAATTAACAAAAGAAATGGACGGCAGCCTGGCAAATCTCAAATTTATATCGATTCTTCAGAGAAAAAAGTATTATCGACATGAGAAATGCTAAGTAAGAGAAACAAGCTGCAGAACACTACAGGATAATTATATTATAAACATAATTTTTAATATAATTATCCTTTATTTTCTCTTTGTAAACCGATTTATAAACAGAAAACCTGGTAATTCTTTCACCTTTCCTAAGAAAGAAGATAATTCTGCGGTTAAAGTGCCAGATATGACAAAGTTACCACAGCCAACAAACAGACAAGGAACAACACGAACACCAGGTCATTATACATTTCATTTTGATTGCTTTAATATCGCTTACAAATAAATTGTGTGCAATTTTAATGTCTATAAATATATATAAAATGGTTTGCTAACTATTTTTCTATGAAAAATATGCATTGGTGTTATTTTGTTTCCATTTTTCCCAGACGTGTCAAAGTGTATCAATCTGCCCCGCGGATGGGGCACATTGATACAAATTACTTTTTTGATTTTTTTAAAATTACATGTAAAAATAATATATAAAACAACGATTGTACATTTTTATAACACACTACACAGGTTTTGCTGACATCACATAGAAAAATAACTTGAAATTTCTGCTTTCTAGACACCAAAAATTTTTTTTGAAAAAAGCTGTATCAATGTCCCCCAGTTCCCCCTATATTTCAGATCTTTTTGCAAGTGATTCAATATTGTACATATTTTTGATTATTTTTCCTTCAGACTGAACGCTGCCACAACTCTAATCTATGAGGTGAAACATCCCAAACAGGAATTTACTCTTTAATTTTATCTAACGATTTTGTTGATGACTCCGAACCTGCAACTAAATGAAGGATACCTCCAAATATGCCGTATGAATCCAAAATAAAGAAAGAAGTAATGCAAATGCCTGAAATGATTGGTGATAGAGTACACAGGCGTAAATATCAGAAGTCGGAAATGCAATGCTCTAACTACAGTGCATTGCTCCAGTTGTAATGTATTTGTTTATTTCAGTGGGTTAAGAAATTTGCTGTAAAGAATTTCGTGAAATGTAAAGAACGCGTTTATTTGTATACAATTGTGTAAATTGAAAAATAAAATGTTATTTAAACACAATCCTTGAATTTTTAATTTTTGATTTTGTAGTACCTTAGGTCTGAGGTGTCATATATGATACTCCCTCTCCCTCCCCAATTCCCATCTCTTAACAAAAAATAGTAAAACTGATTTTTTCGATTTACAATGATTTAAATACCAAGTTATTAATATTTCTTAGATAAAAATCTTCTTAGAAAAATCAATTGTTATTTTTATGTCGGGTCAGAGGAGGTTAAAATAATAAACAAAACATTTACCATTCATATAAATGTGTCTCCATTTCATTTAAGGATATCTGATATAAAATTTTATAATAAATTTAAGAAATTAATTATTTACATATTATTTAATTTTACTTTTACAAATTATAATATGAAATAATACCGTTTTATTTTGTCATAATAACACTTAGGTGAACTTTTATATATCATTTAAATATATTTTACAAATTTCAGTTTGCTTAAAGTATAATTTTTTCACAAAAGACAGAGGATTAACGTTTAAGTGATGTGACAGAAGTTGTAACACAAATAGTGTGAAGTGGTGTCTGAGACCGCTTGATTAAGGGATTAGAGGTAGTCAGCGGCATGAAAAAAATGAGAATTTTTAATAATTTTTTTTGTCAGTAACCCAATTTATTAAATAAAAATAATAATATGACACGATTACATTATGCTTTGACACTACTTTACAAATATTTAAAAAAATATTAATAATTAAAAAAAAAATTGATGTTTGTGTTGGACTCTATTTCGTAAGGAGTGCCTTGCAGTGACAATCACAAATTCTTGGATATTCATCGAAAATCAATTGGACAAGAATAACTAGTTATTTTAATAGCTAATCTAGTGCCTAATCAAAGCTTTTTATTTAAAAAAAAGAATCAACAAAATGGTGACCTTAGGAAATTAAATTTCATATTTCCGAAAAAAAAATACACCAACAGTTAATTGTTTATAAAAATTGAAATTTCTTTCAAAAAAATAAATTCTTCGATCAGACTCTAGTTTTTTTATGTTTTTCAAAAGTTGTATAAATTTTATTGAAATCTACTGAGTGACTTTTGAGTTACAACGGTCACCAGTTCAAAAAATATAGTTTTGAGAAAAATGTACTTAATGTTTTACACTCGATTTATGTAGAGTAATACGAACTATTTAATTACTTACATCGAGTCATCTTTTCCTGAGCCATATAATAGTTCTTCAGCCGTTGTAGAAGCTTCCAAAATATAGATTTGCTGTTGTCTACGTCACATTCTTACCTTCTAGAGTGTTATCGTTAGTGCACTTATCTGCAACCTTCACACGTGCAACATCAGTTTTTTCGTTATACCGATGAGAATTATGCCCACAATTAAGTCCCAATGTATTCATTACTATCAATAATGAATGTATACCTTCATTCAATATACCAGTAGCTTTCTATGCAGCAATTTGTACGATAGTATAACTTGTATTTGTGGTTTTTGGGCATATTTTCCACACTACTTGATTGAAGCTCTCATTATTATTCTAATTGAATCCACCCACACACCTTGAAATGAAATTGTCATTACTCAGATTTTCATATATTGGCTTGATAGTTTCTAAAACAACAGGAGCCACTCACGCAGCCTTTTCGCTAGTTACCTGCTCTGGAGTGTTCTCGGGACTCCGAGAACTCTTTGTTAATTGCCGAATAACTCGAAAAGTATTTGTCAGATGAACTTCAAATTTTCAGAGTATATTTTTAAGATACTATAATTTAAGAAAATGCAAAAATAAAAAAATAATTTTTTTTGAAATTTTGCTAACCCCTTAAAAGATGAATAAAAGGCAAAACTAACTCATAGGATGATATTTTTGTACTAAACCTTTTGTACATGACTGTTATAATTAACGTTCACCCATTTCAAAGTCTCTAGTGATAGTACTAAAATTCCAAACAAAACAAAATTTCGGTAGTATTGGCAGTTAAACTGAAAATTACAAGTTAAACTATTAAAAAAAAAAGAAATAAAAAATAGTGGTTTGTGAGACCGGTAACATCATTTAAAAGTTAATCAATTTTTTCTATTCTAGATCTCTATTTTTTTTTAACGTCATTGCATAAAGCATGTGATTTGATTATCTTACATACATAAAGTGTATCATAAATGTGGTATACATATAGACAACTAATGGATGAAAAATATATTTAGTATCCATTTTTTAAAAATACAACAAAAGAAAATTAATTTTTCTGTTTATTTTCTGAATTTATATTTTTAGAGTAATATTGATTACTTTACATCAATAAAAATAGCTATTATATATGGATGTTGCAGTTTTTTATTACTATATAACTTCACCATTTGTGAGTAAAATTACATAGAAGGAAATAGAGATGATGCGTATCAAATTAGTCATAAGATTATAAAATTTTTAGAAATTAAATATCTTAGACATAAAAAAAAATCTTCAAGTATAAAAGAAAAGCAAATGTTTACATTATTTTATCGGTTTAAATCGCTACGAAAAATTGTTAATGGTCAGAAAGTATCATTAATTATATTAAAAACAGAATTTTTTCTACTCACAGACAACTTGGGCATAGAAGAGTAAAAATATCCTTTTTATACAACTTTTTTGCGGCTTAAAATACACATTCTTGGTTTGAAATACACAGTGATACTGACGATCCTGAAGTAAAATAACTCGTTTTATATCGGATATAACAGCTTGTATGTTTTGTACAATTTCAAAGATTTTTCCCACCGCATTCGATTAAATGAGTCGCTGTTTCAGTGAAATATAATATTTTCTTAGTGGAGAAGAAATCCGATATTTTTCATAGTATCAGAGAGATATCTCGTGAAAGCTAGGATAGATTGAATTTTCTTTTGGTATTCAGTAAAATGAATAGAATTCATTTTTCGAGAAATCTGTTTTTTCTCCTAAACGCCCAACTATTTTTTTAGCACATGATCATTGGACAAAATGTTTTCAGATGAATAATATATCACTTCATCATTGAGTGAAGTGGTATTGTATGTATATATATACACATGCATTCATATATTCAAATATTAAATAATACTTTTTACAATCTTTGTATATGTATATATATGCATAGCTGCCAACTTTTACGCGTTTTTCCTAAAACAAAAATCTTATAGTAATTATTGTCGTATTTAACCTTCGAAATCTTAAGATTAAACAAATGGAAAATCTCTGTACAATTTCAGTGGTAGCAAAAATGCGTAAAAGTTGGCAGCTATGTATATGTATAAAAGCTTTCCTAGCTGACTCATAATCAACGTACAGGCCAAATTACCCAACGTAAAACCATGATAATTGGGAGAAAACATACTTCTTATCACATAAGTGAGCACTAAGAAAAGAATTTTGAAAATTCTTTCCTAAGGGGTCTGAAGGGGGTCGCGAAAATTTTAGAACATGTGACCATATCTAAGCAGGTTTTTTTATTTAAGAGTATGGACTTACAGAAAAAAAATCTATTAATAAATTATTAAACATGTATTTTAGCAATTGTAGAAAGTCCCCATCCCTTACGGGGGATAAAGGTGAATCGAAAATTTTAGAACATTTGGCCATATCTCAGCAGCCGTTCTAGGTAGAAGCGCGAAATTTCAGAAAAAAAATTTATAAAAAAGTCATTAAATTTTGAAACTTTTTCAGGAAACTCATGTGATATACCGTCGAAAAATCCTCGGATACCCTCATATTATGAACCTTTTTTTAACCTTTTCCCGAAGTGCCTTCAAGGAGCAATTTTTTAACTCAACTCCTAATTAAGTTACCGTGATATTCAACATCATTTGAAAACTTAACCGAAAGAACCCTTCACATGCTTTCGGTTGATGGGACCTATTTTGACAGTTAGGGAACATTTTTACCACGTGGGGGAGGTGGAAATGGATTTTCTCATGTGACATTTCGTTTGAAAGCTTTTGCTCTGTAAACTGCTAAGCACCCGTTCGCTCCCCCTTTTAACAATTTTTTCATCACTAGAGGGCCTATAAAAATTTTAAATTGTTCATTAGTTTTTTATACAATCCTGACTACCTAATGATCTCCGCACAGCCCGAACTACAGAACACAAAAGCATGAAGATTTTGGAAAACGTTTCTTATAACATAAGTGAACACTAAGAAAGAATTTTCTAAAATCCCCCCTCCCCTATAATAGGGATAAAAGGACGGTTAAAAATTTTAAAACATCAGGTTATCAGCAGCCGTTTAAGATAGGAGCGTGAAATTACAGAAAATAAATCTACCAAAAATACAGTTAAACACATGTTTCAGGAATTTTAGAAATCTTTCTACGGATGTTAAAGGGGTGGTCGAATAATTTTGAACATTTCGTCATATCTCGGCAATTTCCAAATTTTTTTGCATAAACCCTTATGTGACGTACCATTGGAAAACGTCGGACCATTCTATCATCCTATTAACCTTTCTTCCCCCACCCCCAGGGAACAATTTTCTAACTCAACTCCAAATTAAGCTTCAGCGATAGTCGACATCATTTGACAACTTGGCCGAAGGTGAAATTTCTCACATGCTTTCAATTAGTGAGTTCTTTTTTGACACTAAACAGTTAAGGGGTATTTCCCTGCGGAAAGGGAAAACGGATTTTTTTATGTGACATTTCGTTTGAAAGCTTTTGACCTGTAGATTACTAAAGCTTATGTCAGACGGGCGATTTCTTTCAACGGAAAAATGAACGGACTCTTTTCAGAGTATGGTCGTCTGCTACGCTGTTCACACGGACGACTCAATTCCTTTGCGTGAAAAAATGCGAAAAACAACATGCTTTTCCCTCAGCACGCTGGGCAGACGTTGCGTTTTGGCGGATATGGCATATAAGAAGTTGTTCAAACGAGCGATGCTTTCACGCAGGAATTTCATTATGAGAGTTTTATTTTTGCAGTTCATTATCGAATTCTCCTTTTGTAATTTTAAATACTTTTAATAGACCTGCAATTAGATAATTGCACGGACCAAAGTTTTCAGGCCCGGCACGGCGCGACCCATTAAAAAATTTCGGCCCGTTTGATAGGGTGTAAAAGTTCGGCCCGTCCAGGCTGTAATTCTATAATATATGGATTTTTTGTCGATATGGTTAAAAATTGTTTCGGTCGAGGAATTCTGAGAAGAAATACAAATTTTATCCTTTTTCGGTGTGTTTGTAATTATATAAATCCTTGGAATCTATAGTCGTCGCTCAGTCCGTCCGTCCGCATATAACAAAACAAAAATTAACCAAACAACTGTTTTAAAATTTTAAATGTATAATTATTGTAAAATTTTGCCGAGTCATTCCAAATTTTATGAAAATCGGATGTATATTATTATAGAAGAGGTCAAAATTTTTCTGTTACATAACGGCCAATGAGAAAAAAATGTTTCAAGTGCATTTTATTAGTGTTACAGCTTTTCAAACAGAATGAAATTGATAAGCATTTACTGAAGTGTATAAAATATACACTCTGTTACAATATGCGATGCAAAAAAATGCTTATTATTTATTTACATTGCCACACAAAAGAATTCCTTTACATAATGTTATAGGGTGAAATTTTGTTTTCATCGTATTTTAATCATGTTAAATTATTTCACAGATAAGGAAATTGATAAACGTTGCTAAGGTTTGCTATGAGTTGCATCCTGTGTCATATAAAGTGCATAGTATTTACAAGGGTATACAAGAAATCGGATATTATACTGCAACCGAAATACTGTATATAAAAGATGATTGTTCCAAGTGCATTTTTAGTTGTGATATGAGTTTTTAAAAACTTAACTAAATTTCTGCATATTGCATTGTTTGTATAAATGCTGCAGATCATATACAGGGTAACTCAGCAGCAACTGCACAGGTTACAGAATATGAACGAAATTAGTTTAAAGGTGATTTTTGAATAAGATATACATTTTTACGCTGAACTGCATTTAGTAAACCAAGATACGTTTATAGAATACAAAAAATGATACACAGGGCCACGTTAAAAATTAGAAACATGGCTGTCTGTGGAAGATAATCTTTGAAAGTGTAATTTCATTAGATTTAAGAGTGTTTCAGTCTTAATTAAATTTTAGCTAGATGGTGGGTTATACGTATGTAAAAATAGTAGGCAAAATAAACAATTTTGCAAAAAAAAAAAAAAAAAAAAAAAAAAAAAAACCCTATTATATTTTGGGTATAAATTTCTGCAAGTCAAATTTCAACCTATTAGGCTTTTTAACACTATACAATTTAAGAATTCAGATTGTCTGTCCGTACTCTACATGTTAATATACTTGAATTGCTCTGTAATTAATACCGATTATTGAGGCTTACTATACCATGCCCAGTTTTGAAAATAAAGTACATAAAGTTCATTGTTTTTTTACAGAGCCACCCAAAAATATTCCATTACATTCCATTACATTATTGGGAAATGTCCCATTTATATAAATATGATGCACTTATAATCTCCATCTCGTCTCCTCATCAGTCCGCATAAGGCAGCACAAATCTACTAAATATATGGTTTGAAATTTCATTCATGTAATTGCTGGTGAATTTTGTCAAGTCATTTCAAATTTTATGAAAATAGGATCAAAACTTAAAAAGATAATAATAAAAGCTTTCTTCATTCTACTAAATCCTATCATGTGTAATTAATTTAATGATATCCCTTAATAGGTAATGATTCTAGGTTTGCAACATTGATTGCGTACTATTTAATGGAATCGTATTATTTTTGCGTTACCCAATTTAAGATCTATAATCATATACCATAATTTGTATTCATGCATTTTTCATAAGAGTTTAACAGCTATTGCATCAAAATCTCAATATATATAAAAAATATTCTATATGAATGCACCTCATTTGCCACGTTTGATGTACAATTTTCAACTTGTTGTTTTTACTTTCTTCTATTTTTGCAAGAAATAATTATTGGATTCGTGAAAATTTTCACAAATTCCGGTTTTCGGCGGATTTACACGCTTTAGGGGTCAGAGATAACAAAAACATGCGCCCCCTGAAGTTTTGCGTCAGGGGCGACCGCCCCCTTCTCTCTCCCCCCCCCCTCTATCGCACGGCGCTGATTATACAGCATTCTTCACGATTTCCGCAATAGCTCAATCTCGAGAACTTACTCACAGATTATCATCAAACTTCAGATTCAGTAAGTCCATGAAATCAATTGACATTTCTTAAATTTTTGTATAAATCGCTGTCTACAGGTGGCGCTGCTATGAAGCTTTTATCACGATTTACGCAATAGCACTATCTCAAGAACAAATGCATAGATTTCATCAAACTTCACGTTCAGGTAGTTTATGACATGAATTGACATTTTCAATATTTTGAAGTAAATCGCTCAACAGGTGGCTCTGATATACAGCATTCTTCACGATTTCCGCAATAGGTCATTCACGGCAGCTAATGTACGGATTTCATCAAACTTTAGAATCAGTTAATCCTTGACATGAATGAACTTTTTTTTACCTTTTGATGTATATAGGTCAACAGATGGCAACAAATATTGCACAGATTTTTATAAAACTTCAGAATCAGTTATTCTTTAATATGACTTGATGTTGTTTACATTTTGGTATAAATCGCCCAACAAGTCGCTCTGCTATGCTGCATTTTTCACAATTTCCGCCATACCCCTATCTCAAGAAAGAATACATGGATGTTAATCAAACCTTAGGTTGAGTTAGATGTTGACCTAAATTGTTCCAAACCTTTTTTCCATGTAAATTGTCCAACAAGTGGCGCTGTTATGCTGCATTTTGCATGATTTACATTATTTTATCGATAATCTTATCTCGAGAACTAATGCACGGAATTTCATATCATTAGAATTCCCAAAAAGGGCATAGATTGTTATTAATTTTGGCATTGTGCTAACGAATTTTGAATTATTAACATGTATGGCATAGAAAAAAGTTTTGTGATTGCCACATACTACTAGTTTATGTTTATAATTTTCATTTTTAAAGAAAGCTGCAATATATATATATGTATAAAACTATTTGTATCCAAATTTTCCATCTATCACTAATATAATTAATCTTTATTCCATGTATTGGAGAATCAAAAATAAGAAAAATGCTATAGAATAAAATCTTCTAAGACGGAATCTTAAAATACAAAAAAATGCATAATAAACAAGTTCCTTTTTGAACTTGTTTCTAATGCATTTTTTATAATGTATATCATAAAAGGTGTAAATGTGTGGTATTTTTTTCGCGTATTATTATGTTCATTTAGCATGGATTAGCACATTTATGCATTAAAGACAGAATTCTGTCGTAAACGGTTTTTTTTTCCAAAAATTTACTGTATGTTAAATTTATTGCCTAAAAATCTACTATTCTTTAAAATGAATAAATTTTAAATGTTGAGTAATTGTGATTTAAACGTAGATGCACTCTTTGATAAAATTTTTTGGTTATATCAAGAGTTATATCGGGACAAGAATTTTCTTACCGCACTTTTTTCCCCACCACAACACAATCACAACACATTCGCAACACAATCAAACCATTTTTGGTTAGAAGTGTTCATTATTATGTTCACTTGGCGTTGCAAAAGAGTTTCACGCATTTGCAGTGTTGAGTCGAGACCGGGACTGAAAATTTAGACCCACGAAGACCTAAGAAGAAGGATTATCAATATCGGTTCGGTACGGGAAAAATAAGTTAGGTTCGGCCCCGTCTGATACTTCATAATAAAGTAAAGCCCAGGTCATATTCAAGGGTTGCTCGACTCCTTTGCAAAAGAAAGGGCTGCCCCCGGCCCAAGTGTCATTAAGGTATCTGCCTACGTGCGGAGCACTTTTTTTTTTTAAAGCACAGTTTTGAAAAAATATAACAATTTTTAGTTCTATTGTATTACAGAATGATAAGAAAACATAAAATCCTAGCAATATCTTTTTAATATTTTGAAAAATTGGGGTTTTTTACTGTTTTTTAGCAAAATTTCACGTTTACGCCAGACAGCGTACACTCAATTCGAATAACTATATTTCAATTTCCTTTATGCCGCACACTTCTATTACACTTATCTGTGCACTGAACTAGGCGTTTTACAATATCTTCAAAAATAGCGGAAAATTTTCAAAATATGTAAAAAAGTACATTTTTTTGAGTAAAAATTGCCATTTTTTCATATTCGAGTGCCTATAAAATAATTAAATATTCACATATAGCTTAGATCCTAGTTCAGAGCATAGTGAGTGATATCGAAAGCATCTTACAAAATTTCACTGAAATATCTTTAAAATTTTTTATGTAATGAAGTTTATCGCACATGGATATAATGAAAAAATTGATTCTCCAGAAATCGCATTTAAAGATTTCTTTTTAGGTAAGAAACTACAATATTTAATTTTTACGCTTAAAATGCACCACATTTATATTCTAACCCTTCCTCAACTTTATTTTTATCATTTTTAAATTCTTAGTAGCTCTTTTTGTTTTCCTGGTAAGTTTTGTTGTGTATAGCGAGAGACGATTTGAATTTTTCTTTCCTAACAAAATATCATGCTTACGCCAGACAGCATACACTCAATTCAAATAAGAATATTTCAATTTCCTTTATGCTGCATACTTCTATTACACTTATCTGTGCACTGAACTAGGAATTTTAAAATATCTTCAAAAATAGCCGAAAATTTTCAAAATATGTAAAAAAGTACATATTTTAGTAAAAATTATCATTTTTTTCATATTCGAGTGCCTATAAAATAATTAAATTATCACATATAGCTTAGATCCTACTTCAGAGCATAGTAAGTGACATTGAAAACATACTTACAAATTTTTACGGAAATATCCTAAGAACTTTTTATGTAATGAAACTTATTGAACATAGAAATAACGAAAAAATTAATTTTCCAGAAATCGTATACATGTATTGTCTTGTAAAAATCTGATATATTTAATTTATACACTTAAAATGTGCTCCACATTTATATTCAAACCCATTTTTAACTTCATATTTAACTATTATTAACTTAGTAGCTCTTTTTGTTTTCCTGGTAAGTTTTGCACAGGATAGCGAGTGACTTTTGAATTTTTTATTCACTCATCATCGGTTTTAAAATAGTTTGTGATCATATTTTGTTCAACTGATACTCATAATATAGGTAAAAGTCCTAAATATCCTGAATTATAAATTAAAATTGATAAATTAAAGTGATTTAGAATCGGAACAAAGTGTTCTTTCATAAAAAACAATTAAAAAAATAGAAAAATTTCACAAAAATGGCCATTTCGATGTTTATTAAAATTGCCATAACTCCTTTTCTAATAATAGTAGGAATAAAATTAAAACGGATTTGGAATCGTAAAGGATTGCTCTTTCATATAAAACAATAAAAAAAATTTCGGAAATTTTCACCAAAACAGCCAATTTGATGTAGGCTTAATGAAATGTAGACCTTAATGAAAATAGTCCCTACGTGAAGTACGTAATTTTTTAAATATAAGAACTTCCGATATTATGTGTGGTATTCGTTGTCCGAATTATATAAAGATAGTAATAATAATAATAACTTGGATAGAGACGTGTGGCTTCAGTGGCGTAGCCAAGGGGGGAGTCCAGGGGGTCCGGACCCCCCGCCCCGAAACCCAAACGAAGATCTAATTTACTGACTCATGGATACAAAAGAAAAACAATTATGACGGAATCATAAAGAACCTATGAAACTTTACGATTTAGACAGGTGTTCGTCTAGGAAGGTATAATTCAAAGCTGTGCCATTCGCTGGGACTATGAGTACCTGTCTATTTCCCTTTTATACAGGTTTTCGTTATAAGCACTTTTCACGTTCACAGTATACATTGAAACTACTAAAACGTACTCACTCTATAGTACATCTTTGAAGAACATTAATGTATTACAGTAAATCTGTGAAGATGACCTATCTCAAAGGAAAACAAATGAAGATTTGATGAAATATATTTATGCTTGCTAAAGTTTGAAACCTATCTGAAAAGGGAACTTACTTCAGTTGCGATTTCTTTCTGGCCTGTTTTCTGTGAACGCGAAATCCTCTCGTAAACTCAAACATTTTAGTGTCCGGACACAGGAAGCTAACTATTAAAGATTCCATTTATACAAATTTACTTTAATTGCATTAAACATAAAACTTCTTTATCTTGGACTCCGATGGGACCGAATGTTACCACAACTTATAGGAAAAAACAAGTTTATATGAACGCAATAACGGCACGCTGGTTGAGTTTTGTGATACTTATCGTTGTTCACCTTTATAACAGACAATATTATCGATTACTTTAAGTCTGCTGCCCGCAATTAATAAAAGTATTTTTGAAATCCTTGTTGGTTACAACTTTCAAACTACACCGGCGAGAAAAATTAAAAGAAAAACCATTTTTATGGGTTTATGTTAATTCTATTAAATGAATTTGAGTGAAAGGCGATTGTTTGGTAATTCAATGCAACGTTAGCACAATAGCCTAATAGGACTACAATTCGCTACAGAAAATATGCAATTTTTTCAGTCCGTTCTTTCTGTTAAAGTGTGACAACGAGTTCACATGGGGTATTCGATGTTTAATTTCAAGAATTGTACTTGTAGTTGGGTAAAACCTTCGCTTGTAATAGGTTGAATATGCCGTCCAGAAGATATTTGACAGATTGCGAGAAATGGCGTGCGATAGAAAGCAGAACAAATACTCTGAGATGTCAATAAGACTTAAAAATAGTCAAACGCATCATGCGAAGAATCTGGAGATGATTTTTGTGCACAGACAAAAGTGCACAGGTCAAGGTAAAAAACGTGCCGAATTTGATTATAAGTTGAAATTTTTCAAATTATACTGGTGAAAAAAATGAAGGAATAATCATAAAAAAGGTATTTAGTGTTAATTCTATTAGGGGAATTTCAGTGAAATGTGATTGGTTGGTAGCTGAATGTCAATGTTAGCATATAGTCCAATGAGATTACAATTCGCAACAGAAAAAATGGAATTTTTTCAGTCTGTTCTTTCGGTTCAAATACAAAAATGCGTGCACGTGGAGCATTCAAAGTCTTATTTCAAGGATTATACGTGTCGTTGAATAAAAGTTCAGTTAGTAATAGTTGGAATATGCCATTCAGAAGACATTTTATCGATTGTGGTAAGGGCGTGCGATAAAAAGAATTGAAGCGGGAAAGACATTCTGAGAGGTCAATTAAGACAAAAAAAAAATAGTCAAAAGCATCATACCAAAAATCTGGAAACGATTTATGTGCACAGACAGCCAGGTCAAGCTAAAATATGAACTAAAAAAGATACCTAAGGCCGTCATTTGCTAAAAGAAACGAGCAACTAACGTCATTTCAAATTGCAAAGGAGTTCACTGAAGCAACAGGAGCTTTACTATCCAGATTTATTGCAAGTGACATGCAGCGTAAAAAACGACTACATGGAGGAAACCTGTAATTTATATTCCACTAACTCCGACAGCAAAATAAGTCCGGTTTAAGGGGTACAGGGATCATCGTCATTGGAGTACCACGGGCTGGAGCCAAGTTCTCTTTACCGATGAATCCTGATTTTGTTTGGAGAGTTATTACACATGTGTTATTATATGGAGGGAAGAAACATAAAAATAAAGGCTGCAAACATTCGTGAAAGACATCGATACAATGGTCGTGGAATCATGGCATGGACGTTTTGAACGACCACACTGATCTACACATTTTTAATGGAGCAGCTATGAATGTTGACATATACAGAGGTGGTTCCTTGATCATCATGCCAAGTTGTCTAAGATCCAATCGAAAGATTTAGAATTTTATGCTTGCTGATGGTGTGGTCTCAAAGTGCTAGCTTCCACACGGGACTTCAAAGTGTCTTTTCCTTAGTTGTAGATAGGATGTTCGAAATTCCTTCTCGAAGAAAAATGTCTGGATTCAACATTATCTTTGACCCCAATTACTACATGTGAATGCACAGTTTAACATTGCTTCAAGAACTTTCATCGTGGTAATAAGAGTTTTGTGTATGGAGAACATCTTGAGTGATATTATGTCTTTAACAAAGAGAAACCCAAACCATGAACTGAAGCTGATCCCCATACGAAAGTCCTCACCTTACTGCTGAACTTGGAGAATGCTCTATAACTGTTTAGAACCATCTGAAATAAATTGGTTATGAAATACGGTAACAGAAACCACCGTTATTTTTTACACATCCTAATATTTTCAAAAAAGTACTGGTCCATCACAAATAAATTTGCAACAAAAAATTAACTTTATTAAAAATGACCATATATCGTAAGCAACTATTAGATCGAATATGGTATCAAAAATAGCGAGACATGTATAGAAACCCAAAAGTATTATGGCTGTTTTAGACAATTTTAACAAAACTATTTTTTATAGCATGAACAATATTTGATGCGTGTGATTCCTACATTACCAGTTTCTGTAGCTGAAATGGCAAGAATTTTTCTTAAAGATTAAATTATTGCTTCTAAACCACACATGTAGAATTGATGGCTAACGCGATTGATATTTATGTGAAATCATTATCCATTACAAATTCATTATTCAATAGCAAGAAATAAAACATGGAAATTGCTGTCTTAAACTTAATTACTTGATCCTAATTTCATTAAAAGCAAATTTTACGTAATATGAGGCTTGATTTAAATAAATTTAATTCTTCAGTATGTGCTCATTTCTTTACATCAGTATTTTTCACTGATAAACATTAATGTAACGTTAATGTATTATTAGCTGCAGTTATACAGATGGTCTTACTTTTTTTATCCATGCTTTTTTTTTAAATAAGAAATTAAATTAGAAAATATAGTAGACTTTCAATTAACCGAGATGGTTAGGAGATGCTTCGTCCCAGGTAAGTGAATTTCATGGATAATCAAATTTTGATGAGTATTGATGTATAAATTTTGATGAAAAATTTTGGAAAAAGCATAGAACGTGTCAAATTATCATGCAATAGGACATTAAAAAATTATTAATAGAAAAGGAAGAAAATAAACATTAATTTTAATGTTATTTCGAAATACAATTATACAATATAAAAAAGAGAAATGGAGTTTACCTCACTCTTTTCAGAAGAATGAAATGATAGAAAATTCGTTTTCGTTTTCTATTTTACTCTTCGACGAATCTTACGACGCTAAAATTTCTCAACATTATTTTTTCAGCACATCAGTGCTTTATCGCCTTCCTCTTTCTACTAATGCGTCATCGTGACTTAATTTTTGATGAGTTCCAAAATTTTCTGTAGCAATTTCGCGGCATTTCTTTGAAATTCCTTTTTTCTTCTGAACCAAAAGCAACATGTGAAAAAAAATCATCGTAAAATAATCATTTAAAAATTCGTGACATACGAATTTCGAAAATTCGTTAATCCATTGTTGCAGTGCTTCTTCTTGATCTTTTTTTTAACAGTTTAACTTTTCCAAATCTCCTACGATTTTACCCTGCAAATCAGTACTATCATCGTCTTCAGAAAGAATTATATTTTCCTCATTCGATAAAATTACCCTCCATGATTTCTTAACAGTGTTGTTTTTTACTAATTTTTATGCAAAATGAACATAATAAATTACATCAAAAAATCTAGTAAATCCGCAACCCCAATAATCCGATCCCGCATGTTCGAGAATCTACTGTACCCAAATTCTTAAAGTTACTCAAGATACTTCTATCACAGTCAATCCCATAACGGTGAACGCAAGAGATCCGAAAATAGTTTAAAGAAGTCTAATTAATTATACACCTAAGATACATTACCTCAATAAGATATATTATTTGTTTCGTCGGGGTCCTGAAACTCCGCTTTCTCAGGTTTTACTGTGTTTCAAAGAACGGTAAAATCCCCATTCAGACAGATTTTTAGTAAATTTAATTGTATGACAATTCTTATTAAGACCATGCAACGCTTGCGTTTCAGGTAGGATTGTATTATACGGTGATTCACAAAAACGTGGACAAATTGATATGACAAATCAGGCATACGACAAAGATAAAAAATCACATAGGAACATAGGGCTTCACTTATTGAGTCACAAATACAGGGTGTTTCATCCTAACTCAATTTGAGTTGACGGTAATAAATATCAGAAAACTGAAGTATATTATAATAAAACATTTAACAGACATTCTCACCTTTGTTTTAAATGTGATAAACCCACACAAAAGTGGTAGAAGTTTGCATTATGCGCACCAGCAGTATGCATTTGGCACCTCACATTTTGGACGGTGATAATCAGTTTATACGGTAGCATCGATTGCTTGAGCAATATGTTTTTTCAGACCTTTTCGTAAAGTTATCACATTTCACACAAAATAAGGTACATACACTGTAAAATTTTTTTGTAAAATTCCAATAGATGTACCGTAAATTTCACGGTACTTCTACCATTTTCACTCTTTGCGGCATGAATACCGTATTTCTAAGGTATATTAAGTGTAAAAAATAGTTTTTTGTACTGTTTCGATTAAAAACGGTATTTACACAGTAAAATTATTGTTTTTCAGTAAAAACTCGGTATTTATACCGTAAAATAATTATTTTTCAGTAAGGAAAACGACATTGTAAAAATTTTCGTAGCATTTCAATAGATGTACCTAAAATTTACGGTACTTCTAGTGTTATCATTCTTTACGGTATAAGTACCGTATTTCTAAGATATATTAAGCACAAAAAAACCAGTTTCTGTGCTATTTCGATTATAAACAGTATTTATACCATAAAATGATTGTTTTTCAGTAAAAAGGCGATATTTATACCGAAAATAATTATATTTCAGTAAGGGAAAATATGGTAACTTGTTTTGGGGCCCAAAAATCTCAAAGGGTCACAACTCTTACAATACACACTGTATATTATAATTTTTATGTACACCATAATGTAACAATAATAAAGGAAAGGTCTGTATTTACTTTTGTTAAATAGCATTAATATATAATTATTATCTTTAAATTCAAGAAAATTAATAATGTAATTTATGAGAGACGAATAAAGTAGTCTTCAAAGTCGACGAGGTATCATTAAAGATCCACATGTTTTTTATGTGTCTTGAGTGTCTGTATAAAGGGGAAGGGGATGCGTGACTGATCCAGGGCTCGTCACGGCTTTCGACGGCCTGAATACATGTCGAATTTCTAGTGGGAACTTTCAATCTAATATACTGAATGATGTCAAACTCATCCTTAAATTTTTATTGAAGAATTATAGCATTCGTATAAGTGAAACTCTAAGATTTTAAACTAGTTTAATTAATCAGTTATTCAAAGTCATGTAATTGGAATTATAATAATGAGTACCATTGAATATATATCAGTGATATACTTATATTTTAAAAGGATTTGTTCATCTTTGTATGCTCTTTGTGTTTCATTCATTTGAATCCTCATACCGGACGTGTGGGACAAAGAAGTAGCGACATCTTAATTATTTTTAAGTGAAAGGAACTAGTATACAGGTATTTCTATTACATTTTTAACTTGCATAAGTTCTTAATAAAGTTCTTCTTTAATGTTATATATTTGTCTGATTAATTTATTTTAGGTTTTAAATATATATATATATATATATATATATATATATATATATATATATATATATATATACATATATATATACATATATATTCATGATTTATAAGAAATTTTCCAGCTAAAAATTACTTAAAATTCAAAATTAATCCAAAAAAGCTAATAATACAATGTTAAAAATTTTCCGTTCCAAGATGAGTTAATCCATGAAGCAAAATAAAGAGAAGCACCGAAATATGGAACTTCTTATTTTTCAAAAACTCCAAGCTGGGGAGCACGATGCGTTTTACCGTTTCTTTTTTCCGTATTCAGCAATACACTAGCACCACGCTAGTTAACGTTCTTTACAACACTAATGCATCGAACGTCGCATTGTTCAAATAATGAAGATCGGCGGCTGGTATGTTGCCTGTTTAATTAAAAAATGAAATGGTGTAACGTATCATGTGTGCTCAGACGGTGAAATTTTAGTGTCTATAAAGACCCATCCTTCGCTAATCCCCCCCCGTTCAAAATTTAGACAAAGTTATCGTAAAACTAGAAAAAAAATACATGCATATTAGAAAAAATAATAAAATACCAAACAGTTAGTTGGTTTAGATTTACGCGTAATCCTCCGTCAAAACTGCAAACACGGGTCCCCTTTCCCCTACCAATCTCTTAAATAACTAAACTTTAAAAATCTTTTTCGCATACGTTGTTGGAATTTTAACGACCTCAGACCCCAATCTTGATGAGCTCAGGGATTTCGTAATTACCCGTAAGACATGGTGACATCACTGCAACGTCGTTGTGAAGTCACATTGTGACTTTGTGACCATCGATTGTCGATGTGACGTCACGTGACTTCGATGTGAAGTCACAGTGACTAAAATGTGAAGTCGTTATGGCCGTTTTAGAGCTTTTTTGTGACGTCACATTGTGACCACTTTGCGACGTCACAATGTGACCAATTTGTGAAAAGTGTGTCATTTGTGACTACTTTGACATTAACATTGTGACGAACTGTGAAAATTTTTTTGGAAAGTCACATCTTAGTCACATTGGGACGTCACTGAGTGGTGGCATTTTCGTCACAGATGTGATGTGACCAAAGTGACTCACAGTGACGGCATTGTGACGTCACTGTGAACATGCATGCTATGAGGGTAACAATTCTGTTGATCTAATTCTTAAAATTAATTTCAGAAACTCTAAAAATCGTAAATCAAAATTTTAGAACCTATCTTACTCGACATGCTGACTATAACGCTATTTCGCCATACGGCTCAGTGTTGAATTCAGACACTTTCTCCATGAGGGACTTCTGTGGCTCGGTGGGGTACATTATATAATACCAGGGGGGGGAGAATGAAACATTTTTCACCAGTGAGAACACAAAACTCTATTTTTCCGGGGGGGGGGGATGTTCCCTCCGGGCCACCCCATTTATTCAACACTGATATGGCAAGATTGCTATTTTCGTTCATAGAAAAATGTCTCATTCGGTAACTCACTCTCTACCCCTCCAAATTCTGGAAAATTCTAACACTAAAAACCGTTTAGACAGTCTCATCTATATGTCTCCAAATCTTCGGCAATCCGCCCTCTCCCAGTCACTCTTAAGTCCGACTTGGATAATTTTTCAGGCTAGATTTTAAATGATATTTCCAGGTTACTTCAGTGGTCATCATTCGAGTTGTGACGCAAACAGTACCACTGATGCTTTGAAAAGAAATAGTCGACGCCTCCTACCCGACTCGGTATGATCCATCGGATGGAACGATTAATCGACCTTGCTTTTCTTAACACATTGTTAAAGATGTCTATTAAATAATGAATCCCCGTCCTTGATTTTACACTCACTTAACCATATTACAAGTAAATTATAGAAACACAGTTAATTTACAAAAATTCCATTCGACGAGTAAGGGGCGAATTGCAAATGTAACGTTGTAACATTTTGGTAATTTTGGGCCAACCCCCCCCCCCCACCTCCCTTTGGGTATCATACGTTATCATCCATCGAATTCTCTTTCATGGTAAAGATATCGTTATCAAAGTGTACAAAAATCTATTTTTAGAATTTAGTTCTTTTGTTTGGAGTAATATACAAAACT
Organism: Maratus speculifer; assembly: GCA_964019185.1. Taxonomy (NCBI): domain Eukaryota; kingdom Metazoa; phylum Arthropoda; class Arachnida; order Araneae; family Salticidae; genus Maratus; species Maratus speculifer. The sequence continues at coordinate 35,005 of CAXHSM010001419.1, read as the reverse complement.
GGTTAAATTTATTTTTCGCAAACTTTATTGATTCAAATGAAGAGAATTTAATAAAATATCGCTTTATTCAAATAAAAATAGTCAACAGAATTAAAAAAAAGATAACGTACTATTTTGAATAAAATACCACGTTACAAAGAAAAAATATATAATTTTGATTGGGTCAAAAATGATATCGATATCAAAAGGCAAATCCCCCCTCCCCCTAGAGATATCTTACGATATCATGTGTCAGACCCTCCTCCCCCCTAAAATGATATTGTTAATGCACAGCCCCTAATAAAAAAATTATTATTCTTGTTTCAAGTAAAACCATCGTAATTATTGAATAATCAAAACATTTTCCTTCAAAATGTCTAGATTATAGGTAAGATAATGCAGCGCATGAAAGTTTGTTTTCGGCGAAAGTAATGGTGTCAGATTTTCGAGATAAAAGCCTTCTTTACGAGTAGTAGCATAAGTTTCAGTATTTGCCAACCAACCAACCAATCAACCTAATGCCTGTTGATGCCGGGCAAAAGGGAACTTGCGATCCGAGTTATCCATATTAAAGTAAGTTATTTGGCTATATTTCTGGTTTTCCTTTAACTTACATAACCCTTACTAATATTATAAATCGGAAAGTGAGTTTGTTTGTTTGTTTGTTTGTTTGTTTGTTCCGCTTTCACGCCGTAACTACTGAACCGATTACTTTGAAATTTTGCAGGCGTAAAGTTAGAAGTCCGGATTAAATAATAGGGTAATTTTTATTTATTTTATTCAAATATTTTCCTTAATAATTCAAAATTTAATTATTTTTCATACAAAATCAATAGGCATTTTTCAGATAAAATTTAACCATTTTCCTTTCCTGTTGCCAAGAAAATAAAAAATTGGAATAATGATTTTTCAGCGGCAATGAATTTTTAATAGAAAACTTCCACGCGAAAAACTATAATAAAATAATTTAAAAGAAAATAAATATGACGTCATGTTTGAAATAAAAATAAAAGGTGTATTTTTTATAATACATTTAACAAGGATATTTGTTTAGTTAATGGGAATTTTTGTGTAAAATGTGGTGACATAAATTAAAAGTAAAAAGAATGAAAAAGAATTATATTTTTAATAAAATGGTTCACTCATGAAAATGTGACGTCATAGTTGAAATAAAACAGGTACTTTATAACAGTTGTTAAAAATACAAGGGGTATGAATATCAGTAGCTAATAAAGCGAGATAAATAATGACGTCATATTTAAAATGAATCAGAAATATTTCTTACTTATACTAATTAATAAGTTATAAGTTGCATACAAATGAATATTTTTATTCAAAACTCATAATTATCAATGGAAGAAATTTTTTGTGGGGAAAAGGTGGAAAATAAAATCACTGATTAATATATTTTTTGGCTCGATTTTTTAACACTTTCGAACAAAGTTGAAAAGTTATTATGCTTTCGGTTTGTCTGTCTGTCTGGTCGCTTTCCAACTTTCGTAAATATACTCCGATTTTTTGGACATTATTAACGTTTACCTAGCACGAATACCTATTGAAAATGAAGTTTCTACCATGATTAGTTTATATACAGGGATAGTCAAAAAATTTCCTTATATTACGGCATTATGGGGAAAAATCGTTTTAATTAAATTTAACGATGTTACAGCCTGTAGAACATATTCAAATTTATATGCATTTACAAAGTGCACTAAAATATGCATTTTGTAAAGTATGTAGTGAAAAGGGCACTTACTATTCATTTACAGGGTCAGACAGAAGAATTCCATTGCATAGGAATAAAGGGAGGAACAGTTTCCGACATATTTTAATTATGGTAAACGATTTCATGTATAATTAAATTGATATATGTTGCTGAGGCTTAATGTAAGTTATTTCATGCATAATACGAAGTGTATAGCATTTACAGAGACACACAAAAGATTTCAAATATTATATATTCTATCCGAAGTACTCTATATCACGGATGATGACTGTTGCATGGATGAAATGCATTTTGAATTATGATATGTGCTTTTAAGTTTCGCTAAATGTATGCATATTAAATGGAAAGTATAAATGATAATAGTATAAATAGTTAAATTTAGATATACAGGGTTACACAAAAGATCTCGGAAAGGTTACTGAATATAAGCGTAATTTACTTAAAGGTGGTTTTTAAATAAAATATGCATTTTTATTTTGAACTGCATTTAGTAAACTAAGAAATGTTTGTAGTATATATATAAAATGATAAACAGGGTCCCGCAAAGAACTGGATACAAGGTTGTCTTCGGATGATAATTTCTGAAAATGTAATTTAGGTAGTAATAAGAAATATTTTTGTTTGAAATAAATTTTAGAAAGATACTTTCGTGTATTAAAGGCACTTGGAAAACTACAGGGCTGAACAAAAGAATTCAAGAATGTTTCTATCTGTTAGTATTAATCGCTGAAAGGAAAATTTTGACCAGCAAACAAATTAGCAACTAGGGATTATCAGAAGTTTTTTTACCATAAATTCGCGATAAAAAGTTAATTACACATGCTATCATCGAAATTTTTTGCTTGATTGATCAATTATTTCTTCTTTAAATGTTATGTGAACGAAGTCACGGGTAACTGCTAGTTAGATAAATAACTTGAACTATATATATTTTAAATTGCTTTGTCTTAAAAGTGTGTAATTCATTTGTTTGTCTACATATCTTAAGAATTTGAAAATAAATCACTTTGTTTATGAAAAGTGTGCGCTGGATTAAATTTTGTTAAAAATAAGAAACTAACATCTACAAATTTTAGGATATTTTCTGTTCAACATTTCAACTATTTCTCTTTAATCATTTTTATTAAATTTGCATAATATTAGTAATTTAAATTTATCTTATTCAAAAGAAGGAGTTCGACTTATTCCATTCGGGTCAATCCATTTCAAGTGGTTCAGCACTGGTCGCTCGACCATTTTTAAAAAATCTGAAATTTTTTGTACAACAACCCTAACATGATGAAAGTTCAAAATGACCGTTATTTTAATTTTACTATTTTTTGTTTGTGCATGGGGGCCATCTTTGTTTCATCGTGTGCAGCGATTTTCTCAGATACTAGGAAACACAAAATTGTAAATATCTCGTCTTTTATTTTGCCAATTGAAATGGGGTTTGCAGCATTTTGTTCAGAATAAAATAGGCTAAATGTATGGTGGTAGAATAATTTTGAAAAATAAATTTTTACAGGTGAAAGTTTAGCAGAAAATTTAAGATTTTTTCCAAAATCTATTCGTTTGCAAGAGGAAATTTTTTATGCAAGGAAAACTGTCAACCTTACACAATTTTTTCTACCAATAGGTCAAAAGTGTGTGTACTCATACACCAAGTCCTAGATCTGGGAGTTAATTTCTCTTTGCGAAAAAAATTCCGAAATTCTTCTAAAATTTCAAAAATCGCACTTTTTAGGCTTTGATATCTCTGGTGGGGCACGAGATAAAAATTTGAAATTCTGGCCTTTGATAGTATTGTGTACTAGTGTTATGTACAAAAAATTTCAAGAAGGAGATTTGACTACAAGCTGAGATATGACATGGAAAATATGTGAAAAATAATATTGTCAAACTATTGTAACCTACTATGTATTTGTTCCACAAGACTGTCAACCTTACACAATTTTTTCAACAAATAGGTCAAAAGTGCGTGTACTCATACACCAAGTCCCAGATCTGGAAGTTGATTTCTCTTTGCGAAAAAAATTCCGAAATTCGTCAAAAATTTCAAAAATCGCACTTTTTAGGCTTTGATATCTCTGGTGGAGCACGAGATAAAAATCTGAAATTCTGGCCTTTAGTAGTATTGTGTAGTAGTGTTATGTACAAAAAATTTTAAGAAGGAGATTTGACTACAAGCTGAGATATGACACGGACAATATGTGAAAACAATACTGCCAAACTATTGTAATCTTCTATGTAATTGTTCATACCTCCAAAATTTTAAATTAATTATTTATGGTACAAAGTTAAATGTTAATTACAAATATCTTCTTCAAATGCGTCTGTGTGATTTAAACAATTCAGAATGTATATTAAGCCAATACACTATTTGTCCAGAGGAACAAACCTACTACAAATACTATTGCAACAATTTTACTCGGTACACATTTCAGGAAAAGTAAATTTCAGACAATGGGTTGCAACTGATCGAGTTGACATGGTTTCAATTATTAAATTTAGAGAATTTCATTCAAGTTAACAAGGGATGACAAGACTTGGGTGCCTTCAAATAAAATTTTGAGAAAGAACAGTCATATGGACTGACAACAGTAACTGGTCGAACTCATAACATCTCTCGTAAATAGTGTTAAGCTCTTTGTTGAGCATATATAGTATCTTTGTAAATTAAACATTTATTATTAAACTGTTTTCAAAAAACGATATTTTCTGTGTAAATATTGTAATAAATGAGACTAATCTCATTTCTCCTAATGTACTCATAATAGCATTTCTTAAAATTTTTAATCACCGTATCTCAGCTTATAGTCAAATCTCCTTCTTGAAATTTTTTGTAGATAACACTACTACACAATACTATCAAAGGTCAGAATTTCAGATTTTTATCTCGTGCTCCAACAGAGATATCAAATCCTAAAAAGTGCGATTTTTGAAATTTTGGACGAATTTCGGAATTTTTTTCTCAAAGAGAAATCAACTCCCAGATCTGGGACTTGGTGTATGAGTACACGCACTTTTGACCTATTTGTAGAAAAAATTGTGTAAGGTTGACAGTCTTGTTGAACAATTACATAGTAGGTTAGAATAGTTTGGCAGTATTGTTTTCACATATTCTCCATGTCATATATCCGCTTGTAGTCAAATCTCCTTCTTAAAATTTTTTGTACATAACACTACTACACAATACTATCAAAGGCCAGAATTTCAAATTTTTATCTCGTGCCCCACCAGAGATATCAAAGCGTAAAAAGTGCGATTTTTGAAATTTTTGAAGAATTTTGGAATTTTTTTCGCAAAGAGAAATTGACTCCCAGATCTGGGACTTGGTGTATGCGTACACACACTTCTGACCTATTTGTAAAAAAAATTGTGTAAGGTTGACCGTTTTCCTTGCATAAAAAATTTCCTCTTGCAAATGGATAGATTTTGGAAAAAATCTTAAATTTTGTGTTAAAATTTCACCTGTAAAAATTTATTTTTCAAAATTATTCTACCACCATACATTTAGCCTATTTCATTCTGAACAAAATGCTGCAAACGCCATTTCAATTGGTAAAATAGAAGACGAGATATTTACAATTTTGTGTATCCTAGTATCTGAGAAAATGGCTGAACACGATGAAATAAAGATGGCCGCCATGCACAAACAAAAAATAGTAAAATTAAAATAACGGTCATTTTGAACTTACGTCATGTTAGGATTGTTGTACAAAAAATTTCAGATTTTTTAAAAATGGTCGAGCGACCAAAATAATATTTTCTGGACCACTTGAAATGGATTGACCCATTCCTTCTTTCGCAAGCTTGTCCCATTCCTCCCCGTCTTCTTTTATGTTAAACTGCTTATATAAACAACAGTGAAGTTTAGTTTAAATTATGGATAATATATAATATTATGTTTTCTAAATAGGGGAACTATTACAGCTACACGTAAACAAGTCAGTAATATACAGCAAACATTAAAATTATATGAAACAAATTTATTTATTTTTTAATAAACAGTTTTTTTTATACAAATCTAAGTTTATGCTGATCAACAACTTTTTTCAACAGAAGATTGGGTTGTCATTGCTCCATCAGTGGCGTAGCTAGGATGGGTGGCATCCGGGGAGGATGTAAATTGTGTTACCCCCAGCCACCATGATGTCATCCCCCTCCCCCCGCCAATCCGTTATATTTTTTCATTGACAATTGTACGCTATTATAACAAATGACCATATCATTCCTCATTTATTTTTTGCCCTGCATTAAGAAAAAAAAAACATACAAGTTGAATGTAGATTCTGCCATTGCAGAATTCAGTTTCGCCTCCGATTAGAAAAAAAAAATCGAAAGAGGTTTTTTAAAAGGGCGACCCCGTTTAGTATGCAATGAACTAACTTCATTTTTCTTGTGTTTATCAATATAATAGCAAACAGAACGGCGTGAAATACCCAATTGAATAGCAATTTCTCACTGAGACATTGGAATTGTGGAATAATAAAGAGATACAATTTGACGTGCTACTTCTTCATTGACTAGATTCATCAAAAACGGATTTTTTTCTTTAGTTTAAACGCTTTTTTATAGACTCTGAGTAAAAGGAAATGCAATTTAACAATAAAACGAATGGAATCCCGTCGAATTCGACGAATGAAATGTTTAAAAGACCCGATCGATTTGGTTTTAAAAAAGGCAAAAGTAATTACATTATTGAATCAATATATAATAAATATATTTACAAAGTAAATGTCAAATTTGCCTGTTACAATTTTGCATTCATATATTCGCAAATCTACAGTTAAAATTGTAATATGAGTGCCTGCGAAATCCAGAAATTTTATTTTATATGCACTCACAGAAAAATAGCTTTATTAAAAAAAAAAAAAAAAAAAAAGAAAAAAAATAATAATATCGGGTACTACTAGGTTATCCCATCGGCCAAAAAATTATCTCCAAACTGTAAGATTAAATGCCAATTATAGATGATCGTGAATGTCACATTCAATGACATTAAATACGATTCATGTGTTTAAAATGTCATTAAGTGATTTTTATTAATATTTTTATTAATATTCTACTAATTATTTATTTTTTCGTTATTTAAAATAAAAATCATGTCAATATGTATAGTTTGGCTATTAATGTGGCGATTTGTATAATTTGGCGAAATTGGTCGACGGGATAACAGAGTAGTACCTAATATCGTTATGAGTAAAAATACAATGTTTTAAATAGTGACGTCAATTTCTCTTCAAATGTTCTTTAAAAGTTACTGTTTATGAAAAAGGCCTCCATAATAATATTGTAATTCCCTTTTATCTGGTTGCTGCATGACAATTTTCCTCATTTGAAATTTCTCTTATTTTGATTTAGACATTAATTTTTATCATAAATTATTTTCTGTCATTTTATTTACATTATTAATATTATTTCTCAGTAAATATATATATTTTTTAACACAATTAGTGCATAATTATACGCAATCATTTTAGAAAATAAATTTTTATTATCGAGAGAAAAGCTAAACTGTGTTGCCACCATTTTGAAGAAATGTCATGAAAAAGCTTTTAAAATTAAAAATAAAATATAAAAATGGAAATAAATTAAAAAATAATTAAAATGGGCACAACTACAAATAAATAGCTTTCATTTAAAAAAATAATTATCAAAATCGGTTGACTAGAAAATTCAGGGCTGATGACACGACATTTTTAGCTTGTCTGAAAGAAATAGCATCGGATGCTAATAACAGAGGGGCGACTTTTTACTTAACTCATAAATCAATGTGATGTCTGTATGTAGAAGAAAATTTTTTCTTTTAAAGTTTGCTTTTGTTACCCACTCGTTGGATAGGTTAGTTCCCTGGTGCATATATCTTATTTAAACACACCTGTCTGCATAAAATTTCAACTTCTCTAAGAAAAGAAAATTAACTCTATTTCGTCGTACGCTAGAAATTTAATTTTATTTCAGAATTATTTTCCAAAATCGTATAAGATTATATATATCTATTTGCAAATAAATTTTGGGTGACACCTTTAAAGGGTGATACCCGGGGCGGACCGCCCCCTCTGCCCGCCACTAGCTACGCCACTGCATCCATCTAGTATGTGATTGATGTTTAGAATAATACGTAATGAGAAAAAATTTCTGTCTTATTCTATACCATTCTCCCTTACTAACTAATATTGTAATAAATATTAGTACTATTTATTACTAATATTAGAGCTAGTACTCACTATATCCCGTACTACTAATAACGATAATTAATTAAAGCTTGGAAACATAGTATATTAACACACGAAAAAAATTATAAAAAACCGATATAAATAAAAAAGAATCTGATTTAAATAAAGATATACACATATATTTTTAAACTATGATTGTTTTACACTTTAGTTGCTATTTAAAAGCGTGCATATTCATGCATATCCCACTCATAATACTGGTTTTAAAAATAGTGAGAAATGGTGTTTATATTAAGACTTTGTTTGGTTTTAAATGCTTATAAAATATAAAATAAGACTTGTACATTAATTGCTTTTATAATTCGAGTCAATGTCCTGTTTAATTGTATAAGACACAGAAAAAAGAGGGGGGGAGGTTTAAGTCAATTTAAACCGGAATAAACCAGTGTCTATGGCCCTTTTAAAATTCAGCTGACATATTTCCAACTCTGATTACAAACCTCTGGCAGTTCATATCTATGTGTTATTACAGTATTTATGTTTTCACTAGTTAGAAAATGGGTTATTTATTAAACTCTAAGTCAATTAAATGTCATTAAAACTAGTGTTTGACTAAATAGTTGATTCGGTATTTAGTGATTCGGCATGTTATACGAATATAAGCGTCATTAAACTAATTAAAAACACTTAAAAATGTGTAGCTTACAATTCAGATACTTCGCTGAATAAATGCGAATTACGGCCTATCTTAATCACCCCCCCCCTTCCTCTCCAGAAAAGAAAAGCAGCAAGTTAAAGTCAAATTACTGGAGTGATATTTTTTTTAATTTGTCTTTTTTTCACACACAGAGAGCTTATTGAATCGGATTTCAGTCTTTGTGTTAAAAATTTACTTTCTGGTGAACTTTTTTTTTTTTTTTTTTTTCTTTTAATATGGGATGGTAAAAATAATGACGCGTCTGATTTTGTTAAGGGGCCTATTATTAAATGATTTTTTTCTCCTTAAATAGGCCCCGAATTTTGCTTTGATTGAGCCTGATTACGTAACTTTACATTAAAAACTTTGTTTTACATATTTAGAGCTTAGACCAGGGGTGCAAAAATCTAAGCACCAGCGGGGGCAATCACTCCCCACTAAAATTTAATAGCATTCTAGCAAGAAATTTATACAAATTATTAGATGATACAAAACGAAATAAATTTAGTAGTGAGAGAATAGGTACAACTGGTGCAAAGACTTTTGCACCTCTGTCTCAAATCAAAGAGATGTACCTTCCAATCCATATTATATCACAAGTTCTCACTATTAGAAGTTTTACGGGAAGTTTAAATTATAATTATCAACTATTTGTGATCTTCGAAATCAGCCTGCGTAATTTCTGTGATATTACGCAAAATATTAATAACTGTAAAAATCATTGATTTACAGCATAACTATTTAGTTTCCTATATGTCAAAACCTTGTGTGATATATATATATATAAATATATATATATATATATATATATATATATATATATATATATATATATATATATATATATATATATTCAAATTGATTATTTAGAGAATTGAAAGAATACGGTTTTTATATTTTCGTTTAAAAAAAAAATACATTTGCTTTTTGATAATGAGAAATTTTAATATAACGAAAAAGTGAGGGGTCTTCATCTGGTATTTTATTTATTTATTTTCATAGTCATTATCGTCCAAACCCTTAAAAATGTTTTGGAATTAAAACATGTTTTCACAGTTTTTGACAAGCAATCTAGAAGAAATATTAATATTTACAAATAAAATGGCTGGTGTAAAGACTATTTTTTTCATTTGGTATATTTAAATCGTTAAGAAATAATATATGTTTATTTTTTATAACAGAAAATTTGGAATGGAGAAGGAATATGGCTACCCAATTTCATTTTTGAAGTATGGTGGAGGAGCAGACTTGGAACTATCTAATACAAAGTGAAAAAAAAATTCTCGATGGTCTGCGACAGACATTACAGAGGCAGAAAATAATCCATGGGTAAAATGTTTTGCAATTTCAGCGTTAATTAAACAATTACTTGTAATGATTTTACGCGTTTTATTAACTTCTATTAATATTTAACTCAAGTTCTTGCATTCAGTAATAAAGTGTTAAATATAATACAAAGCAAAATAAATGTTTGATGAATAAAATATCTGCAAAGAAGAAAATAAAATCTGTAAAACCCGTCTCCAATCTTTAACTTTCTGCTATATGAATAGTGATTGCAACAAATAGTGGATATGACTGAGTATCAGCGTTTTTTTATTGCACAGATACTGATCATTGTTTTCTTTTCTTTTCTTTTTTTTTTTTTTTTTTTTTTTTTTTTTTTTTTCAAGAAGAAATAACATCATACACAAACTAAAGTCGATATTTGATTTTTTTTTTATTAATGGCTTGATACATTTCTTGCAATATTTCAAACCCATAATGCTAATAATAAAATAATGACTTTTAGTTATTACTAATAGCATAATTTTATTTGTAGGTACATTTAATTCACACATAATTTATCTAAAATAGCGTCTCAGTATTATCATTGTTAAACGCATACTTTTTATTTATTTCTAGTTAGAATTTTTTTAAAAAGCTTTTTAACTCCCCCCCCCCCTTCTTTAAATAAACTGAGTTTTCAACTCATTTATGTTTCATACCCTGCTCTTCATTATAATTACAGATTCACTGTCGCCAGATGCCACACACGGCTAACTTTTTGCTGCGACCTGTAATTTTCCGTATTGGAGGGGGTGCGGGACACAAAAATATTCAAATTTTATTAAACAGTTTTATTGCATTAAAAAAATTCTACTTAAAATGACGTTCAAAACCTTGTTTCTATTTTAACTGGAACAAGAAATATTATTTTTTTCGTTTTGGCTTAGTTTTGAAATCTTGTTTTCAAAGCCATCGTTCTCTTAGAAATGACTTTCAGTGAAAATGCTTTTTTTCTTCATGAGTTTTTCACCATTTCAAGAACTGTTAAAGAAAACTTGTTTAAATTTGGAACAAGTCTTTTTGAATTGTTTTATTTTAATTTTGATACAGCAAATTAAAAAAAAATTAATTTTGAAAACATGATTTTAAAAAAATTATATTTTTTTCTTTTTTAATTTTTTACTTTAAATACTTTTTAATTTTATTCAAATTAGTGATTTAAAATTCCTAAATCAGAATTAAAGCTTATATATATTTTTTTATATAAATGAAAAGAAATTATAAATAATATTTCGAGTTATAACGATTTTAAATTACCCCACTTTTTAATAACTTTTAAATTTAAAAATTAAAAAAGTATTATGAGAAATTATGTCACGTGCTTTTGTTTCCAAATGATATGGTCAATCATCAGAAAAAAAATTCAAAATTTTAACTCAATACTTAACAATCACTTGAAAATGTGTGCGTTATTGAGAGAATGTATTAAATTAAGGATTTCAGCTCTGACATTTCCATTTTTATTTAAACACATAGCCTACACTCGGCTCGGTAAGAAATGTTCAATCTAAATATTAATCCTATGATAGTGTTATTTACAGACCTCTTCCCCCCCTTTTTAATATTTTTAAATGATTTTTTTTTCACACAGGGTGCAGTACCTATTTTTTATTGTGCATTTCTACTTTTTCAATTGTTTGTAACAATTTTTTGATATGCAGATGCTTTTACTTTGAAAGCAGTTTCGAAAATAAAACTATTCTGGCATAAAAAATTTGTTACAAAAGTTGAAAAAGTACATACACACAACAATAGATATCAATTGAAAGTATCACATCCAAAAAAAGAAATATACAGTTGGCAAAAAAAGTATTTGTACACTTCATTTTTTTTAATTATAATGAAATTAAACAAAAGATTTAAGCAAAAAATACTGTAATACATTAATTTAATGCATTATAATATTATAGAAGCAGAAACAAAATTAAACGAATCGATTTTTTACATTATAATAAACAAATATACAAAATTATAATGCAAAAAAAGTATTTGTACACTATCTTAATGTAATATAATTAAGGAAAATTTAGTAAAATGATACAAATTAATATTTTGTGCGAATTCATTTAGCGTTTATGACTACTTCTAGATGGTATGACATAGATTCCACCAACTTTTTTGTAGTGGTCTGGTTAATGTTATTCCATGACACAATAAGAGCTTCTTTAAAACTGTTTTTTACTAATACATATTTTTTTTCGGATTTTTGCATCCAATAGCATCTGCAAATTTTCTACTGGATTCAAGTCTAGAGATTTTAGAGGAATTACCAGTCGTCTTCGAGTATTGTCGTAAGCATGTGCTGGTGATCACAGCAGTATGCTTTGGTCATTATCCTGCAGAAAGTGAAAAGCTTCCTCTATGCATAATTTCTTGGCACAGTTTAATAAATTATGGCGCGACACATCACTGTATGTTAAACCTGTCCTTCCATTGTCAAAAAATTTTAAATGTCCTGCTCCATTAGAAGCTATACACCCCCAAAACTATAATATTCCCCCCAACATGCTTGATAGTTTGAGGTATACGTTTTGGATCTAGAACAGTTTTATTTTTACGCCAATTTTTTCGAATGCTTGATGGTAAGAAAATTCCGAATTTTTCCTCATCAGAAAAAATTACTGTTTTCCAAAAATCCAATGATTTACTTCTGTATGCGAAAGCGAATACTATGCGTTTTCGCCTATTTGTTTCGTTGATGAATGGATTTTCCCTTGAGGTTCTTCCTTTTAAATCTGCATTGAGAAGAATATTTTTTATTGTTTGAGGTATTACTCTGATGCGAGAAGATGTCGCAAGGTCTCCAGCAAATTTTTGAACCGAACGCACAGGAATTTTTAAAGCTTTTTTAACAACACTCTCTTTTTCCCTCATTGTTAGTTTGCTAAGAAGTCCTGGTTTTCATTGAATTTCGATTCTTTTAATTTATTCATAGTTTCTCACTATACATCCAATAGTTGTAAATGGTAATTTAATAGCTTTTACAAATTCTTGTTGCGTATTTAAATTTTTATTATGCTCAATCATAGGATTTCATATATCTAGAGGTGCCTCTCTAGTATTAAGTTCTATATTCAATTACTTCAAGAGCAAATTAAATTAAATGTCAGACAAATATAATATGAACTTAAAAATTATTAACAGCTTCTGTAAAAGTAGTCCTTTGAACCATAAACACTATAAAACACAGTACATATCAGGATGGAGAAATGTACAAATACTTTTTTTGCAAGAAATTTTTAAACTTTTCCCATTAGAAAATTATTTTACATCTTTATCGAAATTTTCTGTTGTGTAATTTAAAACGCACGGTAAACAGACTGTATTAAAACTATTTTTGACAAAATATCTGTTTTTATTTAGTAAAAAATTAAAAATTTTAGAGTGTACAAATACTTTTTTTGCCAACTGTATATGTAGAAATATTAAAATACAAGGTGAGAAATTTGTCAGAAATTTTCCCGTGATTTTAACATTAATATTGGTTTTTAGCCACGGGACGGGTGTAGGTTCTTAAGAGTCATGGGAAGTGCCACACTAATCATGGGAAGAAACGAAAACATTAATGTAAATTCTATGGGAGCGTTATTTTATAATATTTAACTTGGATATAAATATTTTTAAATAATTTTGAGTAGGATAACTGAGGACAATCTACCCGGGGTAGTTTTTAATTTTTAGATTTAATTTTTAGATATTTTAAAAGTTTTCCTTCACTTACAGAACTGGTTCTGAAATTGGAACTACCCAAATATATATCAAAAATCTATAACTAAAATAGGAAAAAGAAAACTAGCCCAGTTGTAGATCATCTTCATCTATTCTATGTATATATATATATATATATATATATATAACAAAACCAAAAGAAATTCCATATCCCCAAAATACATGGAAGTCTTCATCAGGGAGGCCCCTCCATGTAGGGGTAAATAAAGAGAAGTTTCTGAAAGGATGTAGGCTCATAAGCTAAATTACATCCTTAGCCCCCAACTTCTCAGATTTCAGAAATCAAACTCAAACCTTCAAAAATATTATAAATATATACAAAAATTTTTTAAAAATACCAAAGGACAAGACCAAAAATTACACAAACAAAAAAGGAAAATTACCTACAAAACTAAATATAAAATTGTAAAATACAAACCCCCAGGAATACAAAACCCTCTTCAGCTAGTGGGGCCATTCACCAGCGCTTCAATCTCGCCCTAAATTGAAATCAAGCATCCGTAAGTAAAGAAACACTGAGACTCAGAAACTTTCAGTTAACATAAAAGATGGATAACAGTTAACCATTAAAATCTTTTTTAAACCACTCATAGCCAATTCTAGATCTGTTTTGTTATTGCATATCCTGCGGATCCTATTAACTTGTGAATACATAATATTTTTTAAAACTTTATTGCTAATACATGAAAACCAGTAAGTGAGGCTATTAACTTCAAAATTAAAATCTTTCCTTTTATCATAAAGTCCAATCAACCATTTTTCCTTGTTTTTCTTAATTTTAAGATCTAAGAAAGTAATTTGTTCACCATCATCGGTTCGGTTCAGGACGAGCTCTTTAGGGTAATGTATATGACTGAGGGTTTAGGGTCTTTAGGGTTTCATGTATTAGCAATAAAGTTTTAAAAAATATTATGTATTCACAAGTTAATAGGATCCGCAGGATATGCAATAACAAAACAGATCTAGAATTGGCTATGAGTGGTTTAAAAAAGATTTTAATGGTTAACTGTTATCCATCTTTTATGTTAACTGAAAGTTTCTGAGTCTCAGTGTTTCTTTACTTACGGATGCTTGATTTCAATTTAGGGCGAGATTGAAGCGCTAGTGAATGGCCCCACTAGCTGAAGAGGGTTTTGTATTCCTGGGGGTTTGTATTTTACAATTTTATATTTAGTTTTGTAGGTAATTTTCCTTTTTTGTTTGTGTAATTTTTGGTCTTGTCCTTTGGTATTTTTAAAAAATTTTTGTATATATTTATAATATTTTTGAAGGTTTGAGTTTGATTTCTGAAATCTGAGAAGTTGGGGGCTAAGGATGTAATTTAGCTTATGAGCCTACATCCTTTCAGAAACTTCTCTTTATTTACCCCTACATGGAGGGGCCTCCCTGATGAAGACTTCCATGTATTTTGGGGATATGGAATTTCTTTTGGTATTGTTATATACATTTTTTACATTTCTTTTTGTAGCATTTTGCGCATTGGTTTGTAAAAAACTGTTTATTTGTTTCTTCATTTTTTAAAAATTAATTGAATGGTTTTAATAAAATTGTGTATATATATATTAAAATCAAAGCCAGAAAATTGAAAAAAAAACGCTCCCATAGGATTAATATTAACATTCTTGTTCCTTCTTGTGAATATTGAAATAACCTTTTAAGAAGTTTTTGTGAAACCATTTCTACAAATTACTTTTGTATTTTCTTCGATAATTTATTTTAATGCTTATACCCTTGTTGAATGAATCTTTTTTCTTTAAGGTACTTGATGTTGAACAATCCTGTGTGTGGTACAAACTACAACAAATTAATTAGCGGATAATCATAAAGCTGCAAAGTGGGCAAAACTATTGGAATTTGTATATAAAAGTATATGACACACTGTGTAAAAGAAAATAAATTGTATACATATATATTATAACTATGTATTTTGATATAGTGTATTAATGTAATTTAATCGTTCTAATAAATATCTTTTTAATATTTTAATTGCTTGTTTTAAATATGTCTGAATCATAATGATATTAATTTATTTTGTAAATGTTCTAAAACATTTATATTTTGAATTTTAATATGATTCTCAAACCCTCTCTTTAACAATGCAAAGCTTTGATACAATTTTAAACTTATTTTTAAGCATGAATGTATAAATTTAGTCTTGACTATTTAGCAATTTGGAATGAAAATATATTTTTCATTTTTTATTAATTATTTTTCGCGTTATAAGCAATTTTGCCCACGACAACTATTTTTTTACTTTTCTTGATGTGTAGGGAGATTTAAAGTTTGTTATTAAGATTGTAAGCTATAAACTACATATCAATTTTTGCAAGAATAATATATTATTTCATTTCCATTTAAAAAAATTACAAAAGGGGTGATTTGATAGACAGTGACATTCTTAAACATTTAAATGAATGTAAGAAAATTCAGATTTCTATGTTGAGGAAAAAAATAAAATAAAAACCCTAATTTCCAAGTAAGTAACAAGAATATTAAATATATATATATATATATATAATTTTTACCACTTTTATTAATTTTACTTTATTTTTTGAAAATGTGTGTGATTTGTATTCTCTTCACGCCCTTCTGATCCTTTAGTTTTTATAATTATGACTGTCAAACAACAAAAGAAGTATGAAATAATTTTTCGGCAGTCAGTATTCTTGAATTATTTGTTAATATTTGATAAAATTTAATAAATTGTTACTATTTGATAAAAATAACATAAGATCTATTAATTATTTTAATTTTTAATAATTTAAAGAAATGTAAGAAAGAAATGCAATATTAGTATTTTATTTTATCAGAGATCATCTCACATTACAATAGCGGTCACAAATGAGGACCCTATAAGCCAAGGGGTATAAGTGACAAAATTGAAAAAAATAAACTAAATACACAGACGACCTAAAAATATGCTTTTTTCA
This sequence comes from Maratus speculifer, assembly GCA_964019185.1. Lineage (NCBI taxonomy): Eukaryota > Metazoa > Arthropoda > Arachnida > Araneae > Salticidae > Maratus > Maratus speculifer. The sequence goes on along the minus strand of CAXHSM010001419.1, from coordinate 18,454 downwards.
TTTCAGGTAAAGAAATATAAGTGATTTCCATATTATTCGCTGAGTTATAGAGGCAAACCACTTTTTTCGAAAAACAAACAATATTGATTAATTATACATTTAAAGAAAATTGTACTTTATTTTTTAACAGTTATTGTAATAAGAGTTCAAAGACCAGAATGCAACAAGCAGAAATTTCCTATTTCAATTCACTCAATTGTTATTGAGATTCCAATTTAACATCAATTATCTTTAAACTCAATTTACTCCAAATCGAAATTTTGTCACTTGTACCCCTTGGCTTCTGAGGTCGTCAAATGTAAACACTTTTTTTTGTGATTTTTTTTTTAATTCTCAAAACGCATACTACTTTCATAGCATCTTTATACCTCTATTTTAAAATAAAAAATTTCGCTGTATATTTAAACCTGAAAAGTGACAGCAGTAACTGTTTTAAAATAGTGGTATAAAAAATAAATCTAAAAAAGGTGTAGTAATTGGCAGCTATGTAAATGTAATTGCAAAATTCATTGTTTTTAGTTACATTTTGCCATATTTTTTTTTTCAACAATTGTACATAATGACAAAAAGAAAAAAAAACCTTCCTTAACAAAGTCAGAGAATTTAATATTTATAAAAAATAAAATAAATATATATATATTTTTGTTTTTTAACCAGTATACATATCTTTGCAGAACTTGATGACCTACAAATGGTCTTTTTAAAATTTTTATCAAAATATTTAAATATATCCTCACATATCTAATATTTTCCGCCAAAATAAATTTTTATAATTAAGAGTAAGACTTTGTGCTTACCATGTATATTCGTCGATTCTGATTACAGAATAACACATAAGAATATCCCATATTTGACAGGATAATATAAAACAAAAAAGGACTGTAAAGAGAAACTTGTTTTTTTTAAAGTATACAGTGGGTATGACAAGAGTTTAAAATGACTATGTTTTAGAAATGATGCTTGGTAAGTGTTGTCCATTATAAGCAATGTAAATTTCTAGACAATATCTGAAATATATCATCACCTAACATATGTCTTGTGGAAGCTGCTACCTCTGCTTGAGACAATCTTCAGACAAGACCTACACTCATTCTGACATCAAGAGAATAATTCAAGTAGAGTAGCATTTCTCCCACAAGATGATGCGTTCGTGATGATAGATTCCAGACATCGTATTCAAAGGTATATTACTAGCAATTGAAGACACTTTCCAAACGTCATTTCTGAAAAATAGTCATTTTAAACTCTCGTCACACCTATTCTATATTTTTAACAAATAATTTTCTCATTAGAGTCGTTTTTGTTTTTTTAACCTGTCAAATGTGGGAGGTTCTTTTGGATCATCCTGTATTTTTACGGTATATATACCGTACATTTCATTTACGGTACACATACTGATTACAAATGCTTTTACGGTAAATATACCACACATTTAATTTACGGTATACATGTTGTATAAATATTTTTTACGGTACATATACTATATATTTAATTTACGGTATATGTGCTGTATAAATATTTTTTACGGTACATGTACTATATATTTAATTTACGGTATATATGCTGTAAGAATATTTTTTAAAGGTACATGTACTTTAAATATTTTACGGTACATATACCGTCCAGTTAAATTACGGTACATATACTTTAAATATTTTACGGTACATATACCACGAAATATTTAAATTTATGTTCAGTTAAATTACGGTACATGTACTTTAATTATTTTACGGCATATATACCGTCCAGTTAAATTACGGTAAAAGGAAGTGCCACAAAGTTGACGGCATAACCTCCGTGATTTGAGACCAAAATTTTTGACAGTGTATCGTTACATTTTCATTACAATATTTTTATTTTCCTTGAAATTCTTACTTTCAAACCGGGTGTAGATAGAATGAAACACCCTGTATTTGTAACTCAATAAGTAATTTGCGACTTTATGTTCCTATGTGATTTTTTATCCTTGTTGTATGCTTGATTTGTCATATCATTTTATCCACGTTTTTTTTAATCACTCTGTAGATTAAGCAATTATTTTGACAGGTTTAACTATTCATATAAAATATATAAGCATATGTATATAAATGCAAAAAAGTTGTGAAACTGGACCTGCCTACAACGGATTATTGTCTTAAACAGAAATTTTTCATAATACAATCGAAAATAATGCTATACAATTACACATAAGACAAAAACCTGTGTAAAACTGAATTTTAACTAACATTGGCGACTTTATCCTGACAAGTTTTACTATATATATATATATATATATATATATATATATATATATATATATATATATATATATATATATATATACTGAAGGGGAAATTTTTGGACCCCCTCCGAAACGAAATCCTGGCTACGCCACTGTGTGGCTTCTGTCATTATAAGAAAAAAAAGGTTAAGTAAAGAAAAAAAAAAGTAAGGAAAATCTAATGAAGATCACGTAATTATCTGTAAATTATTTTATTATTATTATTATTATTATTATTATTATTCATACATACAAAGACGGTTTTTCCTTCTTACTGTCTTTTTCTTGCTTTCTTTTTTAAACTATATTTCGCTAAATACCACAACGAAAATTTCTTGTTCAATTCCTCTTTCATCATCTATTTTTCTTTCGCTGCAATTGTTTGAACGCAGACGAGAAAAGCGCTCGTGTGGCAGGTGACGCGTTTTCATGCAGAAACGACCAACGTCAAAAAAGTCGGTCGTTTGATATTAGCCTAAACATCAGCTCCTCTACCTCTTAACTCATTTTTTCATCACCAGAAGACCTTTTAAAATTGTAATTTGTTCTTTTACCACCCCACACGATTTTCTAAATAAGGTACCCTGGGGTAATAACGCCACGTTAAGGTTCTACCAATTTTCACAGCTCAGTTTTAATTTGTATTTTTCAAACAAATATATGATTTGATACAGCAACTCATTGACTATCTATATAAAAAAAATAATTTAACAGATATGAATACATAAAATGTAATGGCGTGATTTCTTGACTAATGCTATTTGGCGTTATTACCCACCTATATGGGTAATAACGCCATGCAAACAAAACTATGAAATAAGTTGGAATAATTGCATGTAGATTGCCCAATTCTAAAAATACAAACTCTCAGCTCTAGAAATTGACAAATTACATCCTAAGCTATTGAAAATGTTCAAATTTTTGTGAAAGTGTAAGAAAAATAAAGGCGTGGTGTAAGGGAGGGGGGCGGGGAGGATGAGGCAAAAGAATATCAGACCGTGAGCTTTTTTTTGCTTAAAAAGGACCGCTTAAATAGAATGATTAGAAATATTGCACAGTTTTAACTGTGTTTATTTGAATCAGTATTTAGGATGTAGCTCGGCCACTGTAGGGAATCAACCGGGGTAAAAATTGCAAGGATTGGCGTTATTACCCCGTTATAGTTATTGCGCTGTACATTTTAAATTACAAATTATCTCGAGAAGATATCCAAAATCTTCAACAACATTTTGAAAGTCCATGAAATGTACTACAAATTTATGTAATTAACAAAGTATTTCCGGATAAAAAAATAGTTTTCACATCACAAAACGTATCTCGCAAATTTTAGATCAAGCGTTATTTTTAGTTGCTTGTAAAAACAACAAGACCTAAAAATGAAACAAATTAACTTGAAGCTGTTATTTGCGATTTATATGACTCAAAACCCTTCTGCGCAGAGCACATGGGTCTCATTTACCAGATTATTTCATAATTATGCAAAATATTAGCACTTGGCGTTATTACCCCGTCTGGCGTTATTACCCCAGGGTACCTTATTATGAAAACAAACTATATAAATAATCTCAATATTTAGCACCTTCTGCCTCATTTTCACACAGTGAGTGGGTATGAGTGGGTACGTATTTCAGAAAGAATCGAGTTACAGATACTAACTCATTCAAATTTAAGGATCATTTAATAATATTATCATGGTCCCGGTCAACGCCGGGTGAGTTTGCTAGTCTCTCATAAAAGGAAATTAGTCTGAAAAAAATTTATAGTAAATATATTTACAAAAAAAGAAAAATAAGAAAATAGATGTGGCAAAATTATAAATCCACCTAATGTAATGCAGTTATTATATTTGTTTTACTAGAATTTTTTTTCTTTTTACAGAATCATTTCTTAAATTCTCTCTGGCACTTAATTAATTAGTTTCTGTAAATTGAGCAAGTATATAATTTGTTACTACAACAAAATTACTTAGTTTTGTTCACCTGTGGAATTATATTGATTCCATCGAGATATGCAGATATGTCCATTATTCCCCTCTAGTCCAGGGAAATGTACAAAAAAAGGGGGTTATCTTGAAAAAGGTAGAGTAGAGATTTATTTTATGACTTTTTTATAATGATGACAACATGGAAAAACTAAGTTTCCAACAAAATTTCTTAAGGTTAAATTTTCTGTGGCCAAAAATCAACAAAATTTTAATGATTTTTTAATTGTTTTAAATATTTTGGGACCCGTTGCCGTAGCATGTTATTTGTCAGCTACAAAATTAAAGAGTACAAAATTCTTCATAACTTTCATATGTACAACTTATTTTATACACCCAATAGCAAGAGCAAAACGCCATTTCAAAAATAAGACAAAGGGTATAGCCGGATTTCTTAGTAAAATATGCCATTGAATCAATCATGTCGAGTCCTATATGAATCGATAGCCTTTATAAAGAAATGCATATTTCCCCAGTTTCAAGCTTATGTCCTTGGGGGGGTTATGATCCTTAATGCCCATACTGAAAAAGGGCGCATTGTGCCGAAACTACTAGTCGGATTTCAAAGAAAAAAAAAAAAAAAAAAAAAAAAGATGTATAATATTATTACACGAATGCTGGAAAAAAACTTCAGAATTTTTTCAACAAAAGTACGAGTTTTATAAAAAATTTCTTCTTTGTAATTGAACATTTTAATTAAGAATCGATTAAAATATTTGAGTGACCACCTTAATTTTTTTTGCCTAAAATACTATGAGATATAATCCATATTTTGTATCAGTTTCAACTTACTACGTGTGGTGAAACATATAAAAAAAATAAATAAAAACCTATTCCGGGGGGGGGGGGCGCACCAATCTCACATTTATTTATAAATCAAGTGCATTTGATACTAGTTTCAAGTCATCGCAGGGTGCATAAAAAATTGCAGAATATATTAATCAGCTGATAGTTACCGGTAACTACAAGAAAATTTCATGTAAAAAAGCAATAACATTGATGATTTTCACTGTTTTTAGGAAACAATTAGCAATCTATCTTCCTCACTGTAATGAAATTTTCAATTTTCTACGCTGGATACACCATACAAAAAAAAAAAAAAGATTATAATCTTATTCTTAGGAGGGGAGAGGATGTTGCGAGTTACGTGTGTTACTGCATGTGAATGCGCAATATTATGTTCATTTTACGCATAAAGCTCTGTTGTTGGCCCTAATCATGTGAAGGTATGGAAACCTTCAGAATCAGACTAAACTGTAATACGAAACCCCTATATTCTATCAGCAAGCCTTTATTTGGCTAATACCTAAAAATTCCTCTATAGATCATGATTCTAATTTCTCCAGAAGATTGCTGATTTGAAAATTATAATTTTAATATAAATTAATGATATTGGTTCTGAATAAAGATTTCGTAATAAATGGAAAAAATAGTTTAATTTAGAAACACTAAATTAAGTGCATTTGTCAATAGTATCAAATCAACACAGGGTGTACAGAATATTAAATTATATATTAATCATGAAATTTAAAAATTATTATTGTCGTTGACAACAACAAATATATATATATATATATATATATATATATATACACTATATTGCCATTGATTATGGGACACTTGCGATTTTAGACATTTTACTAAATATCTAGAAAAATGCATGAGGAATCATCTCGAAACTCTTAGTGCATAAATATAATAGTATACGTCATACATCTCCGTAAAGATTTTTTACCGAAACGCCATAGGGGACCGTCAACAAATTAAAAAAGAGTGAATATCTTTTGAATAACCCTGTCAAAACTAATGTAGCAAAAGCGCTCAAACTCTAGATTATGATTGAATGCCTTATTGTAATACACTGTGTTCATTTCTATGCAAATAGCATGCACACTCTCAGAGTAATTAAGGTTTTTATAAAAATGGTCCCAAATTTTTCCAAGTTTTTCCATTATAATTTTCAGAGTTCTTAGTATAAAATAATATTTTTTTTCAGAAAATATGACAAACAACATTGCACACAGTACCCTGTAATCAGAATTTAAAAATAATAAAAATTGTATGAAAAATGAGTAGGTTTACTATATAATTTTTTACTGCGCATGCGTCAAAGATATCAAAATTTCATTTGCATATTATGTTAGTTAAATGTATAGAGCAACTTTTGTAAAAGTCTCAAAATCATAGCTTGAAAATTCTGAAAGTAATCGTCTATAGAAAAAGGACAAAATCCGTTGTTTCCAAAATGAAGCAAAAAAATGAGGGATTTTATCCAAATGCAGTAGTACATCCCATATTGTGTATTCTATATTGCCACTAATCAATGAATATATGGATACAACCCCTCTTGTTTTTGCTTCATTTTGAGAATAACGGATTTTCGACTTATTCAATTGACGATTATTGTCAGAATTTTCAAGTTATGATTTTGTGACTTTCACAAAAGTTGCTCTATACATTTAGCTAACATAATATGCAAATGAAATTTTGATATCGTTGACGCATGCGCAGTAAAAAAATATTTAGTAAACCAACTCATTTTTTATACAATTTTCATTATTTTTTAATTCTGATTACAGGGTACTGTGTGCAATGTTGTTTGTCATATTTTCTGAAAAAAATAATATTTTATATTAAGAACTCTGAAAATTATAAGGAAAATACTTGGAAAAATTTGGGATCATTTTTATAAAAGCGTTAATTACTCTGCGAGTATGCATGCTATTTGCATAAAAATGAACAAGGCTTATTACAATAAGGCATTCAATCACAATCTAGAGTTTGAGCGCTTTTGCTACATTAGTTTTGACAGGGTTATTCAAAAGATATTCATTATTTTTTAAATTGTTGACGGTCCCCTTTGGAGTTTCGGGAAAAAATCTTCACGGAGATGTATGACTTATACTATTATATTTATACACTAAGAGTTTCGAGATGATTCCTCATTTATTTTTCTAGATATTTAGTAAAATGTCTAAAATCGCAAGTGTCCCATAATCAATGGCAATATAGTGTATATATATATATATATATATATATATATATATAAGCAATATCATTGATTGTTTCGCCTGATTTTTGAAAATACTTAACGATCAATCTTCATCGCTGTCTTCATTAATGACAGAATTCATGCTTTCACCATCGAAAAGCCTGCTTAAAATCTGTGCCGGACGGACAATTTTTGACAGATACAGAGTATCTGAAAGGTAGTACAGTATAGTAGCAACAGCAAAATCCCTTTTTCCAAGTACCTTCGTCGTTCCAAGCCCAAGCTAGCACTCTGATTGGCTGTTGTTCGCGGCACTGTTTTCACGTAACTTGGCGATAACCATACTTGGCAAAAAATACTTCGCTCGTAAGTGAACGAGTAAACCTAAAACCTAACCTACTCATTCTTATTCTTCCTTCATTCTTATCCTTGTGGTCTTGTGCTCTTTTGAGTAAAAATTTTAAAGAGTGCAGCTTTAGGTAAGACACGTTCCATCCAATCCAATGCTGCAACAGAGAAAAGTTACTTTGTACTCGGTTCGGAAGGAAATCAAACTCGACGGAAGCATCTATCGCTACGCCAAGTATGAATATCGCCAAGTTACATAAAAACAGTGCCGAGAGCAACAACCAATCAGAGTGCGAGCTTGGGCTTGGAACGACGAAGGTGCTTGGAAAAAAAATTACGCGTAGCAACATGAGAACAACAGCTCATCGTTCTATTGTCGTTTGCACATTCGCAGTAATAGTGATTAATGCCCGAGAATCCAATGAAGTTTGGTATGCAGTCAATGTGTAACGTTATATGCACGTTGAGTGTCATTTGTAACGATTGGTTGGTCGTGGTGGAGGTTAAATGTAGACATAGTCAGTAATTAAGATAAAACAACAAAGTTTATTAAAATGATGAGGGCTGAAGGGAAGTGGAGCAAGTCTTAATTTTACACAACTGAGAATACTATGAAAAAACTAAACGCATACTCACAGGCTCCGGCCTAGCTCAATCGTGGCACCTTCTAATACTTCTCACTATCTCTTGGCTGAGCTGCTAGATAAAGCTTAATTAGACAGCCCGTGGCTGTGTGTAATTCTTTATTCACAAATAATCAAAATGAAGTTTCTTACCACGGCCAACTCTCAAGTCAAATATCGAAACTCCTTTACACTTCACTGGAGGCCCGCTGCTACCTTCAATTTGCTAGCACTTCGCTATCTAATGTTGATGCCAGAGATACTGACTCGCTGGCTAACGCCACAGATGCTCTCTCGCTGGCTAATGCCAGAGACGCTCTCTTGCTGGCTAATGCCAGAGACGCTCTCTTGCTGGCTAATGCCAGAGACACTCACCACACACTCACACCCAAGCTTTTATATGCTGCAAACTGAGATACTTCACATTAACATATTACTAATAACCGCGAGCTAACTGCAGAATCCGAAAGAGCACACACACTCTAGAAAGTTAAAGTAAAAGAGAGGATAGATGTCGCTTTTACGCTTACATATGTTAAATTATTGACGTCACGATCTCAGAAATACTAGAGTGCCTTTATGACAAAGGTCACTCCCTCACAACCCCCCTCGGATTACGCAGAGAAAAAGGACTGGGCCAAATGCATGCCCAGAACTTTTTCTTGTTATAAATTTCGAGCCGTAAAAAAAAAAAAAAAAAAAAAAAAAAAAAAAAAAAAACAGTGATGGGTGAAATTTAGAACCAAAACATAACTTTTAAAATATTAACTTTAACCCATCACAACCAAAAAACCTCAGTTTGCCTCAAAAATTCACATATTCAATCGAATCATTCTTCTATCTTACAAATAGCCTCCGTAAAACTTTCAAAACTAATTACTTCTTCTTTCAAAACAGCCCACTCCACTGGGAGTGCTAAAATTTCTCAAAACATTAAACTTCGGAAATTTTCCTCAATATTGCAATACAACTATAATTTTACCAAAAATCTCTCCATAACTTTCCTAATACTAGAATTCGCACCAAGTCCAAAAAACCCAATGCGCAAAAATTTTCCTCATCCAAATTCCGAACTCATCTAAAATTAAATTTACTTCATACTAAAATAACCCTGCTACTACATAATACCTACATACCCATTAGCCAATGAACTAACTCACAAAATTCTTCAGAACTTAACTCCACTTTAACAATAATTGGGGCACATACGTACAGCGTCACATCGCTGTGCTTATGCAACAATCAAAAAATATCAAATTTACAAAATGACGTCATCATGCTCTTCATCTGTATTAACTGAAAGAAAAATAGCAGAATCAATACATAACACAGGTATACTTCCCTGCAAGAAAATCACATTAACATTCAATTTTAATACAATATAATTTCAAATTCAAACGCAGCTTAAAACTTCGCAACTTGCGGAAACCATTCCCAACTAAAGTACAAACTTAACACATAAAACACGAACGGTAAGAAGAAAGTTAATTCATTAAATGTTAGTACAAGAGATAGAAACGCGTATCAAGGACTTCTTGACCGCAAAACACGTGCGCGCCTGAACCGCGGCGCGTGTACAAAATAATCCAAATTACTATCTGTACTTTCTGAAATTTTAAACATACATTAACATATATTTTATAACACATGAACAATATAACAATATAGTAACATTTTAACAAATAACATAACAATTTAACAATAGATCCAGAATTTTTAAAAGCAGTTAAGACCAAAATCTCAAACATACATAAAACTAACAATTTTGCAAACAAATTTTGAACACAATTAAGCACTAATCGTGAGTCCGTCAAAAAATTCCAAAAATGGCCAAAAGTACAAAACAGTCTCTCTGCTTTCTATTACTTCACATTGCTACCACATATATACACTCTAATAGAAATTTAATAAAGATCATTATCACCCAATCATAGAGATGATTCGCTGCTAGCAGGCTTCATACTACAGGATGGCTTTCTCCTCTTGTCCCAGAAACCTTGTACGAAGGATCCTTCGTCATCAGAACTGTACGGTGACGCCACAGTTGACTGTCGTGCCTGCAGCCTGGTTCTGAATGGATGCCGTGGGATACTTGTAGGTTCCGCTCGACGACTCTGGTCTGGTCGGTTCGCTGGGGTCACTCCCTGGCGAGACTCACACTGTTGATGCCGGTAATCTGAATGTTGTTTCCTCTTTCTAGACGCACCCGAAGTTACTGAAGATCCTAGGCCACGTTTCTTTCCGGATCTTGCTGTTTCTTATTAGGCAAAAATTCGGAATTTAAAGTTCTTTTAAGAGTTTGACGAGTGTCCATACGAAATTTTTTCCGGGGATTAATCACTGAAGATGGTGAACTATTAGATAATTTATGTTTATAAGGTTGCTGTCTAATAAGTGGAGGAACGGGATAGTTTATAATCTTTTGTCTTTTATGGCACACAGAGTCTGATGTATTTGACACTGCTCTCTTATTTTTATTATCATACTTTGCTCTCGGATTGATAGGCTTTCTACTTTCAATAACAGTTTTTGGAGCTGTTTGACCAAATTTTCTTCTCGAATATTGATGAAAAGTATGTGTGTATGTGTGTATTTTTGTCGGCCGATTATCTACGCTAGGGATATAGGCCCAGGGAGGGAGTGCCCTTCGTGGGGGTCTTTCTAAGGGAAGCTAACCCGTATTTACGCAAGGTTCGGAGAAAACCACGAAAACTCCGAACGGTTAGGCCGACAGCCGCGATATTGATGAAAAGAATTAGATGAAGAAGTGCTGGACTCGGGACACTCATTGGATCGGGAATTTCGCGAAACACCACTCGACACATGAGAACCTTCACTACCATGTTCTCTAAACTTATAAACTCTAACCTGATCCAGATTAACCGTCATTCTTTCACCATTGACATCAACAACCAAATTATTATTTCGAACTTCCAAAACTTCAAACGGACCTACAAACTTCGGACCAAACTTAGCTACTCTCTTTTGACGACTTGAACTTAACCAATGCTTTTCTACCAACACAAAATCTCCAACTTTCACTTCTAACTCCCTTCTACGCATATTATAATACTGAGCTTGCTTTTCTTGCGCTTTTCCCATCTGAACCTGAGCTTCCTTAACCAAACTCTCAATATCCTGGCACATGTACTGACTTTCCGCATCTGACACCATAACTAACCTTTGGAATGGAGTAATGACTTTTCTACCCAAAAACAATTCAGCCGGCGTTTTCCCCGTCGACTCGTGAACTGCCGTACGAAGTGCGTACGCAAAATGCTGAAGAAACTGGTCTCAATTTGCATGGTGAGAACCAACATACGAAGAAATCATTTGAATTAATGTACGATTTACACGTTCAGCCATATTAGACTGAGGACGATACGGAACAGTAAAAGAATGATCGATCTCCAGCTTCTCACACAGGGCCTTAAATATATCAGAAATAAAACAAGGGCCATGATCGCTCACTACCCTAATTGGTGCACCATTATTAGAAATATAATTATCGAAAAATGCATCGGCAACTGCAGGTGCAGAAGCCTTCCTGAGGGGGACTAACTCTACCCATTTACTAAAATAATCAACTATAACTAGTACAAATCTATATCTTTTAGGATTAGACAATGGATAAGGACCGATTAAATCTACACCTACACATTCATTACTTTAATAGGTATTAATTTGCCAGCTGGACTTACATTTTTATAATTATTACGTTGGCATGTGCTACAGCTGGAGACATAAGCGCGCACTGCTTCCCGCATTTTAGGGAAGTAGCAGGATTCACAAATTCGAGCATAAGTTTTCCTGATTCCTAAGTGACCTGCTAATGTATTATTATGAAATTCTTTCAAGATGGCCTTACGAAGACTAGCCGGAATAAAAACTCTTAATTCACCACGTGAATTTACAATTTTAGAATAAAAAAGAAGACCATTGATAAGCTTAAAAGATTGGGACCATTTCTGAAACATAGGCACATCTGCGATCGGGACATCATCAGGATTTTCCAAATAACGATACAAACTACCAAACTCTTCATCTTGCTTCTGTTCCCTTATCAACTGCTCTCGTGACCTTAACACCAACGAAGATAATGCACAACACTTAATTTCCTCCGTGACCTCTAAACCACCATGCGGGTTTCGAGACAAAGCGTCCGCTACCGCATTTTCCTTGCCAGCCCTATGTTCTATAACAACATTATACTCTGCTAACTTCAAACACCATCTGACCATACGAGACGACAAACCATTTCCATTAGTTAACTTTGTCAAAGCTGAATGATCCGTAATGACTTTAACCGGTATATTAGTGAAAAAACAACGAAATTTATTGAAAGCCCTAATTACTGCAAGACACTCCCTTTCCGTAATCGAATAATTCCTTTCCGCTGCATTTAAAATTCTCGACGCAAACGCTATAGTTCGACCTTTCTGTGCTAACATAGCTCCAAACCCCACTGCACTCGCATCGCAATACACTTCAAACTGAGACGAATAATCGGGGTGAGCCAAAACAGGAGGGGAAACTACTGCCTCTTTTAATAATTCAAACGCTCTCTGAGCCGCTGATGACCATACAAACTTCACCCTTTTCCTTTTTAAATTATACAACGGTTCACATAACTCTGAAAAACGTGGGATGAACTTGGCAAACCAAGCCACCATTAATAAAATTGTCGCCACTTCCTTACTATTTTTGGGGGGACTCATTGACGTAATTGTCTCAATTTTCTCATTATCTATATTAATACCATCACGCGTAATTTTAACTCCGAAATACTTTATCTCTTTTCTCAGAAATTTACATTTTTCTAACTTAACTGTTAACCCAGCATCTCTTAACAACGTAAATACTTCCCTCAATAATCTTAAATGCTCTTCAAAAGTAGCTGCCATTATAATTATGTCGTCCAGGTAGACCAGGACACCCTTACCAATCAAAGGTTTAAGGATATTATTCATGGCCTTCTGGAACGTTGCCGGCGCTCCCGATAAACCAAAACTCATTCTTTTAAAAGCAAAACAACCGTCCCGAGTAATGAACGCAGTCTTCGGTATGTCCTTCAGCTTCATTGCAATCTGAAAATAACCCGACGTAAATCCAACGTTGACATATAATTCGTACTCGTTATATTAGCCAAAATGTCATCAAAACTGGAATAGGATACTGAGGGTATTGCGTTATCGCATTTAACTTTCTATAATCTACTGCAAACCTATATGCCTCTGCATTATCTAAACTTTTCCCATTATTTTTACGACATAACACTACTGGCGATGCAAAAGGAGACTCAATTGGCATTATAATATCGTCCGCTAGCATATTTTGAATATGATAATCAATTATACCTTGTTTAACTTTATCATAACGATATGGTTTACTAGCAACAGGTGCTTTTAAACCAGTATCAATCTCATGCCATGCAAAATGCGTTAAACCCGGTTTATCAGAAAAAACCTCTCCAAATTCATTCAAAAACTTATTAAATTCCTCCTTCTCGATTTCACTTAACCCCGACTCTTCCAAATTAACTGACACTGAAACATGCTCTTTCTTACTCACATTCTCATCATTATTCAAGATTAACGACTTTTTAAAGAAATCCAAACTAATTCCTCTATCCTTCATGTAATCCACACCAACTATACAATGCACTGTTAATCCATCTAACACACAAAACTCCCAACATGTCTTAACCGAACGGATTTCAACTTCCAATTCTACTGAACCTTTATTATCGCATGCTACTCCCTGTGCCGACTGAACCACCAGACTTGACCTCTTCAACTTCTTATACGAAAAATATTTCCGATAACAATCAAAAGAAATGAACGACCTATCTGCCCCTGTATCGAAGACACTTTTAACGACAATACAATCTAACAGAATTAACACTTCAGGTAACTCAACCGGATTAATAGTAATTTTATTCAAACTCACAGAAGGCTTTTCCGATTTAATCTGTGACTGCATACCTTCCGAAATACAGTCACCTACCAGTTTAACTGACCCGACCTCTGAACACATCTCTTTTGCATTGACCTATTTTCCAAATTCTCATCCGAAGTTAATCTCCTTACTTGTGAAGAAACATTCCTGTCCCGTACTCCCCCTCTCCGATCATAACCACTATTCTGTCTATTTCCATACATATTTCTCTCACCACTTCTAAAATTATTAGCACCACCACAATTCCTATTACCATTACTCGTATTCGACATATTACGACCAAATCCATCATTTCTATTACGCAAATTATTATCCGGAAATCGCTGTCCCCCTCTCATAAAATTACGATCCCCCTCATTTCTCAAATTACTATCCGCGACAGGTCTCTGACGAGGGCTACGCAAATCCCGTTGATCCGAGCTATGCCGAGTCTCATACTTCGATAATATCTGATGCATTTCTGCAAAATTCTTCGGTGCTCTAACTTCAATAAAGTCCTGTATATTCGGATTAAAAAGAGGAAAAACAATGTCCAACAATTCCTCAAATGTGATATCTAAATCTAATTTATTTTTTAGTTCAAGCTTACGTAGATAAAATTTTGACGCCGACTCATAAATATTCTACTTATTACAATAGAACTCTTTTCTCAAAATACTTTTATCTTTAATGGGAGGAAATACCTTCTTTAAATCAATCACAGTTTGTTCAAATCTTTTCCCTTCATCAGTAATCAAAAACTTTCCTATATTCTCTAACCACAAAAGTGCTTCGCCCTTCATTGAGCATTTAAGCACTACGTATCTACTTTTCTCAGGTATATTATTGAACAAAATATAATCATCTAGTTTAACTAAAAATTCACTAATATCACCCTCACCGGTGAAATACACCCGTGGCACAATCTCACAATGTCCGACATTTCGTTGGGCGCGATTTGTAACGTTATATGCACGTTGAGTGTCATTTGTAACGATTGGTTGGTCGTGGTGGAGGTTAAATGCAGACATACTCAATAATTAAGATAAAACAACAAAGTTTATTAAAATGATGAGGGCTGAAGGGAAGTGGAGCAAGTCTTAATTTTACACAACTGAGAATACTATGAAAAAACTAAACGCATACTCACAGGCTCCGGCCTAGCTCAATCGTGGCACCTTCTAATACTTCTCACTATCTCTTGGCTGAGCTGCTAGATAAAGCTTAATTAGACAGCCCGTGGCTGTGTGTAATTCTTTATTCACAAATAATCAAAATGAAGTTTCTTACCACGGCCAACTCTCAAGTCAAATATCGAAACTCCTTTACACTTCACTGGAGGCCCGCTGCTACCTTCAATTTGCTAGCACTTCGCTATCTAATGTCGATGCCAGAGATACTCACTCGCTGGCTAACGCCACAGATACTCACACGCTGGCTAACGCCACAGATGCTCTCTCGCTGGCTAATGCCAGAGACGCTCTCTCGCTGGCTAATGCCAGAGACGCTCTCTCGCTGGCTAATGCCAGAGACGCTCTCTCGCTGGCTAATGCCAGAGACACTCACCACACACTCACACCCAAGCTTTTATATGCTGCAAACTGAGATACTTCACATTAACATATTACTAATAACCGCGAGCTAACTGCAGAATCCGAAAGAGCACACACACTCTAGAAAGTTAAAGTAAAAGAGAGGATAGATGTCGCTTTTACGCTTACACATGTTAAATTATTGACGTCACGATCTCAGAAATACTAGAGTGCCTTTATGACAAAGGTCACTCCCTCACAAATGTAACATCGGTAAGATTTGCTGCGTATGCACTTGATTTATGGAAAAATTGAAATTGGTGCGAGAAACTCTCCCCCCCCCGGAATAATTTTTATTTTATAAATTAATTTTTTTTAGGAATTTTTTTTATATGTTGCATTACACGTAGGAAGTTAAAACCGATACAAAATATGGATCACATCTCGTAGTATTTTAGGCAAAAAATTAATTTGGTCACTAAATATTTTAATCGAATCTTAATTAAAATGTTCAATAAAAAAGAAAAAAATTATAGAACTCGCACTTTTGTTGAAAAAAATCAGAAAAAATTATCCTGTATTCGTATAATAATGTTATACATCCATTTTTTTTTTCGTTGAAATCCGACAAGTACTTTCGGCACAATGTGCCCATTTTCGAAACGGGCATTAAGGGTCACAACCCCCATGGACTTGAGATATAAGCTTGAAAGTTGGGAGAAATATATTTTTTAAGGGTTATCGATTCATGTAGGACTCTATGTGGTTGACTCAAGAGCATATTTTACTAAGAAACCCGGCTATACACTTTTTCAGTTTCCTCAAAAACCGTGAAAAAAGTAGTTTTGCTCCGATTATTCGAGATTTTCCAACAAATTTAATCCTATATATAAACTTCTATATTTTAGCATCAGTATATTATGTGTTTGAGGACCAAAATTAATATCTTTTGCATTCGTGCGAATATGAATTTGGTAGCCCACCTCCCCTCCCCTCAAAAAAAAAAAAAAAAAAAAAAAAAAAAAAAAAAAAAAAAACCGTCGAGAATTTTAAAATTTCTAGTAGCCGGTTTTTGAAATTTTAAGTATTTAATCATTAAATACGTAATTCTGAACTACGTAATCATCTATATCAAATATTGATTCATTAAAACTTTGAAAACCGAACCAAAAGGAACCGAAAGATGTTACGCTTTAAACCGATTTCCATTTTAGCAGCTATAACTCTTCATAGTCTTTCTCTTGAAAACATACAGGGTGATTCAGCTCGTCGGTGACAAACTTTAAGGATCGATAGAGCACACCTAGACGAACATTTTTGAATAGGGAATGTAGGGTCCCTGACGCGATGGTAAGGCGCTAGGCGCTTTCGAAAATTTGGGTGCCGAAATTCGAAACGTCATAAAAACTAGGGAAATGGTTAGATTTTCTTGCTTGTTGCGTCGAAATGATTCTGTTTGTTTAGACTTTCTTCAGTACCAATTTGATAAGCGTATCTCTTAAAACATGGATAGGGGGCGCTGCAGACTTTGGAGAGCTAGACAACAACTTTAAGCCCGTTATTTTGATAATTTAACACATGCTCGCCAAAGTTTATACTCTAACTTAAAGTTTGAACCCAAAAGTAGAGCCCTGCAAAAAGCGTAAGAGCCGGAATAAAATGTCAAAGTACAGGGTGGTCGAAACTCGAAGGCTCCTAAGAGATAAACAAACAGATTTCTTGACTTATGGCATGCATTTTCATGATTCTGTTTGCTGGGGCTCTCTGAAACTCAGTTGAACGGTACAAAAAGAAACATCGATAGGGGGCGCTTTGGGCAAAAAACATAATTCGTTGACATTTCGAACGCTAACTGGAAACGGGGCGCTACGATCAGTTAGTAATAATGAAAACACATTTTCTACCTCTGCTCAACACTTCTGAATAAATTTAGACCAAAAACATCAATGATACTGGAAATTTATTTACAAAAAATAACACTACAGAAGATGCTCGAAATTTCGACTTTGGGCCATGATGCAGGCTTCGCACCTCCGTCGCATTGAGGAGTGTGTGTTTCCAACAATGCCAGGAGTATCTCTGATCTGCCCTGCAGCTGCCACAATGCGCGCCACAAGTTCTTCAGCACTGCTGACAGGTGTATGGTATACCTCGGCCTTTAGGTAACCCCAAAGGAAGAAATCCAAGCAGGTGAGGTCTGGTGATCGGGCAGGCCAGTGAACTGGACCCCCACGCCCGATCCACCGCTGGCCATACCTTGCGTTTAGATGGAGACGCACGTCGTTCCTGTAATGGGCCGGAGCTCCATCGTGCTGGAACCACATCTGGCGACGCGAACCTTCGGGTACGTGCGCCTCCTCCAGAAGCTGCGGCAGCACTTGATCCAGGAAAATCAGGTAATTTCCACCTGTCAGCCGTTCAGGTAACAAATAAGGGCCAATGAGGCAATCCCCCAGAATGCCGGCCCACACATTTACTGAGAAACGCTCCTGGGCTGCTCGGCTTCTGGTTTCATGTGGATTTTCATCACACCACACATGACTGTTGTGGGCGTTCCACATTCCCTCCCGGCTGAAGGTGGACTCGTCCGTAAACAAAATGCTGTTTACAAAACGGGGATCCCTGGATCTCATCGCCAAGTACCATCTTGAGAATTCCACTCGAGGGCCAAAATCCTGCTCTCTGAGCAACTGCACCCGCTGGATGTGGTAGGGGTGCAGATTCCGGGAACGTAAGATGCGCCACGCAGTTGCTTGCGAAATGCCAACATGTCTGGCGATA
>CAXHSM010001418.1:0-46000 GCA_964019185.1 Maratus speculifer | reverse complement strand
GTTTGAAATATAAACAAAAACATATTTTGGTTTAATTTAATCATTTTGAATTCGAATCAAGCAGTCGATTTACAAACGAATTTATCCGAATTATTTTTACATTAACGTAAAATATTTAAACGCCAAAATAAAGATGCATCACAATAACTAGTAACCCTTGCACTTGCGTTTGCCATAATAAGACGATGTAACTAACCATCCTATGTCTCCAATGTAACTCACTCGAAAAGTAAAGGGAAATAATGAAAGCCAGAGAGTATGGATGAAACTTTCGTTAAAGGGATCCAGGTAAATTTTTCTCTATCTTGCAAAACGAGATTAACCAATCAGAAGCCTGAATTTTGCGAATTTCCCCCTGTTTGCCAAAAATGCAGACTTTAGTTTCCACCAAGGTACACTGTAAAAAATCTGCTGCATTTTGCTGCAACACACTCCCCAGCTTGTATAGAAAACGGTTACTTGGCCATGAAATGGAGCTTTCTCATTGGTTGGAATAGAGATATTATATACAAGCGGTGGAGTGCGTTGCAGCAAAATGCAGCAGATTTTTACGGTTGCAAGTAAACTATCATTTTCACTGTTTGGGTGGCAGAAACTTCGCCGTTCCTTGTTTGTCGTCGTTTAAATCCATGACAATCTTCCAGATATAATGACTTTTTCGTCAAATCACAATTATTTTTGGAAAAATATAGTCTTGTCTGGCTACGCTTAATCTTTTTCTAATGTTTCATTCCTTCCTCTGCCCCCTCCCCCCGATATGTAAAAAAATTAAATATTTATTGTTGCTCTATTTAGCTTAAAAATTCTGTTCCGTTTGTGGGTTTCTACTGATAATAAATCAATAATAAATGAAGCAAATTAAGTTCCTTCCGTCAAAAATTATACTTTCCGTCCTTCGTCCCCCCCCCCCTTATCATATACAGCTTCATATTTTTAAAACTCTTTATTTTATTTAAGTAAAGTTTGCCGCATTTACTTTTGATTTATCCCAATAAATAAATAATAATCTAGATTATCTCCAGCTTATCCTAAATATGTACGCTTCCATCCTTAGCTCTCCCCCCCCCTTCCCAGCATGCAAGTTTAACCTCTTCGCTACTGGCGATTATTACAGTATTTTTAATTATTACTGAATTATTTCTTCTCTCGTTTGACTTCAGAGCGAGATTTTTGTTTTATTTTCATCAGCTCGAATCTTAGAATTCGAAACATATTATTCTTATATCGAAATTTCATTTATATTTGAGTATCATTAATAAAATGGGACAAAACTGATGTACCCATTTGGGTACTCAGGGACTGAAGAGGTTAAAATATTTTTTAATACTTTTTTTATAAAAAAATCTTTTCTACTATTTTTTTCTCTCTCCGGTGACAAAAATAATAAAAAATATCAGTAGAAATATATTGATTTTTTCTTATTATCCTCTTTATTCCGAAAAATTTTCTTCTCCCTTGCCTTTCCCCCCAAGCAGAATAAGTTTTAAAACTTTAAAATTCTTTATTTGAAAAGAAAACTGAAATATTTGTTGCTCAATAATAAGAATAAATAAATAATTATTAAAATTACTTCCTAACATTCTAAATTTACGTTTCCCCCTGCAGCCCCTCTTCCTTCAAGAATACAAAGGAATTTACTTTTTTTTAAATCTTTATTTTACAAAAAAATCTTTTCAATTTATTGTTTCGTAGTCGCAAAAATAATTAATCATATAACTTATACCCTATTCCTGAAATTCTCATCCCCTCCTCCCTTTGCCCCCCCTCCCCAGCTTGCTGATTGTCAAACATTTAAAAATATTTATTTAAAAAATATATATTTATTTAAAAAATATATTTATTTAAAAAAGTATTTATTTTTCAAAATATTTATTTAAGGAAATGTCAGGCCCGTTGGTCATTAATACATGAAAATAATCTAAATTATCCTTAACATACAATCACTTATGCTGCCCCCTCCCCCTCTCATACAAATATATTTGTAAGCGAGTAGGAAAGGGTGAGAAGTATGAATTGTGATTTTTAGGTTTTCTAAATTAGAATCTTTAAGTTATTTTTCTTTCTATATATATATAAAAAAAAAAAATCTGTTGCATTGTTTGTTCTTCTGTAGCGGCAATAAAGAAATAATTAGTATTATAAATAATGCTTATTAGTGAAATTTCCGTTTTCCTTTTTTCCCATAAATCCCATATAAAATTCAAAATTTCAAAGAAATGCGTCATCATTGATATCTAATAATAATAATAAATTTCTTTTTTCTCTCCCCCTCCCTCCACCCAAGAATAATAATTCTGCCCCCCTTGTGTGTTTCGCTCAAAGTAAAGATACTTATACGAGAAATCTGTGGTAATTATAGTGGGAAAGAAATCGTTTTTGCCACCCTAATTAGCGAGCAGCTGAAACGTGACGTCACATGCGCGTGCTCTATTTGCAGACTGATTCCGTTTAAATATGTGAATCGAAATTTAACTAATCCGAGATTTTCATTAGTGAACTCGATGAGGTGATTGTGCTGTCGCCTCCCGGTGCATACCAGTCAACCACTAAAATCGGACTTGCGGATGTTTTCCATCAAGATATGAAATCGCCATTTTTACTCGTACAAAAATGTCCGAAATTGGTTCCGATTTCAGCTAAAAGATTTCTAACGCATATTCACAATATCCGCAAAGAAACTCTTCGGGAGGGTTGAATTCTGATAGGGATTGGCCGACGCGTTTTCACGTAACTTGGCGATAATTATACTTGGCGTAGCGATAGACGCTTCCGTTGAGTTTGATTTCCTTCAGAGCCGAGTACAAAGTAAAAATTTGTGTTTAAAAACTTTTAAAGAGTACAGCTTTCAGTAAGACACGTTCCATCCAATGCAATGCTGCAAGAGAAAAGTTGCTTTGTACTTGGTTCGGAAGGAAATCAAATTTCTCGACGGAAGCATCTATCGCTCGCCAAGTATAATTATCGCCAAATTATGTGAAAACGCGTCGGCCAATCCCTATCAGAATTCAACCATCTCGAAGAGTTTCTTTGCGGATACTGTGAATATGCGTTCTTAAACTCCCACCATAAAAAAAAAAAAAAAAAAAATCAAAATAAGGAAAAGCAGTTTCGCGACTTTTTCCCGCTGAAGATTGAAAAATGAAATGTTATAAAAATTTTCCTTGTGCAAATTTTCATTAATCGTAAATGGAATAAAATATATCCCACCGCCCCTCAAGGGGTTCCAATTACTGGAACAAGTGCTTGCATAACAATGGAGCTTACGAGGGAGATTACCTTTAAAATAAATTATTTCATTTCATTTCTGGTCCCTGTATCTGGTCCCTGCCTCCGTAGCCGAGTGGTTAAAAGACCACGCGGTTAATCTCTTGCGATCTTATGAGGATGTGGGTTCTAATCCCACTGGCTCCATTGCACACACTCCTTGTGTGGACCTTCCGGTTGTACTTCTCTTATTTTGTAAAAATTCCTTGTACTATCTCCGCCCTTTATGAAGACGATGGCTTTAAGCACACTGATAAAAATTTGCTGCATTTTGCTTCAACGCACTCCACCGCTTGTATATAATATCTCTATTCCAACCAATGAGAAAGCTCCATTTCACGGCCAAGTGACCGTTTTCTATACAAGAAGGGGAGTGCGTTGCAGCAAAATGCTGCAGATTTTTATCAGTGCAGGCTTTCATGTCGAGCCCACAAGTCAGATGTAAGTTATAAATAAATAAATAAACATCTTTGAGTCATAAGCATAATTGAGCCGTTGATTTTAATAATGGGGTGAATCCATTTTAACACTTTCTAATGTAGTTTATAAGTATTTATGACTCCGATTCATTTATTGTTTATTTGAGCAACATACATCTGATTTGTGTGCTCGCCATGAAGCCTGCTTATAAATCATCGTCAATATTACAGGGACGAGATAGCACAAAGAAATTTTACAACAGAAGAGATATACATCCGCTCCACACAAAGAGAGTGTGTAATGGAGCCAGTGAGATTCGAACCCCCCAACCTCGGCGCTCGAAGACGATTAGCGGCGTAGTGCTTTGACCACTGGGCTACGGAGTACGGCTATTTTTACAAAATGTCCGTCAGTGAGTCTGTCTGTCAGTCTATATGTGACAAAAATTTTGTGAGCGCTCTATTTTAATAACTAATGCATGGAATTAAATAAAACTTTAAACTCTGTTAGACCTTGATATGAACTAGATCTCATTAGCTTTTGGTGTATGTCGCTCAACAGGTGGCGCTGCTATGCTGCATTATTCACAATTTCTACAATAGACATATCTCAAGAAATAGTGCTTGGATTTTCAGAAAACTTTAGATTTAGTTAGTACTTGCATTATTCGTGATTATCGCAATAGCTCTACCTCAAGAACTAATGCACGAAATTTTCTAAAACTTCAGATTCAGTTAGTTCCTGATATATATTAATGTTGTTTAGTTTTTGGTGTAAAACGCCATACAGATGGCGCTGCTATGCTGCATTTTTTGTGAATTTGCAATAAGTGTATCTCAAGAATTAATGCATGGATGCTCATCAAATTTCAGATTCAGTTAATACCTGATAAAAAATCGATCCTGATTAGTTTTCGGTATACATCACAAAACACGTGGCGCTGCTATGCACTTTTTTTAGATATTACAATATAGTCCAAGAGCCGACCACACAAAACCCTAAGTCATCGAGTACAAGAATAAATCCTTTATATTATGGAAGAATAGTCATAAGGGAATCTAATGATCCATTCCTGTCGGAAGTGAAGTGGTGCATAAGCCAAATTTTAATACCACTAGTGGCTCACTCGTAGGACTATCATTGTATTTGCCGTACAATCAAAAGTATGAAAACAGGGAAAACTGGGTGCAAGAAAACATAATGCTAAGTCTATGAGTCAACCACTAGTGATATTCATTTTTGGCTTATGCAGCACTTCACTTCCGGCAGACAAGGATCATTAGATTCTCCTATGACTATTGTTCCATAATATCAAGTATTTTTTTTGTGCTCGATGACTTAGGGTTTTGTGCGGTTGGCTCTTGGACTAATAGCTCTATCTCAAAAACTAATGCACGGATTTTCATCAAACTTCAGATTCAGTTATAAGTTGACATACGTTGTTGCTGACTATATTTTGGTTTAAACCACCTAACCGGTGGCACTGCTATGCTACATTTTTCAGGAAGTATTAACATGACTAAGATAGAAGAAACGTTTGGGATTGCCACATCTGACTAGTTGTAGGCTGAAACCACAAATATATTTCTAATACTCTTTCAGAAAGTTCTGATAGAAATCAGATGATTATTTACAAAAGTATTATAAAAGGTAAATCGAAGTATGTATACCTAAAACATTTTTAATTATTAACTATTTGGGAAATAGTTGTTCTCGGCAAAGAACTGGGAAATCTGGAGTATATCTGAATCTTTTCATTGGTTGAATTTCGCAACTTATTGTATTCGTTTTCTGATTGGTTTATGTTTAATGTCCAAAAATGGAATACTTCTGTTGCCGCGATGACAAAAAGAGTAATAAAAACTTTAAAAATAATAATTATTTCAAAACAAATTGTGATAAAGATTTCAAAATATTTTATTAAAAAGTGCATTTTTTCTCTACCTAATTTAAAATGTGCGATGGTTAGAAGTTTAAAAGTTTGCAGTTCCGACAATTGTAAAACTGAAATTTAATTTAAAATTTGTGATGAGTCCAGGAATATTAATGTTTAACCCTTTAACGATCATAGCATTTTCATTGCTAAGATGTCGAAAGAAATGAATGACACCGGTAATTAGGAACAAATATATGCAGAATAAAAGGGATAAAATGCAAAATAATAAAATGCAAAATAAAAGGGATATTTTTAGATAAAAATACTGGTGTCAGTGTTGCGTATCGGAATTAAAATTTTGTGGTTTCGTGGCGAAACCAATGAACGTTAAAGGGTTAATCCATGTCGTACGTAATATGAGGCATTCAGAAGCCAGTCTGATTAACTCTTTCAAATAAAAATGTACATTTTAAACAGTTAAAGTTGTCTATCTATAAAATACAGTTTTTTTTTTATCATTGGTCTAGGAATATTAATGTTTAATGCACGGCATATGCAACATATCACTCATTATGATCATCATAAAAATGATGTTTAGTATTATTACTTTATTAATTTAAATATAGAATTTATTGGTAAGTCTTTAAAATTTTAGTCTTTGAAAATACCTTTTTCCAAATAGTCGTTGCAATTTATTAAATTCAAATTTTTTTTAAAGGAAATTTGTATAAGTAGAAAATTGCTCTCTATCATGAGGAATTTTATTTCATGCGAAAATAAAATGTTTCTGTCAGAGGCTCAGAGAATCAACTTTGGAGTACACGCGTATTACAAATCAATAGTTTTGTATATTTCATAAACACGTGTAATAAATTAATAATTATGTATGTATTAATTTTTTTTAAAAAAAATGGATATTTTCGTTTTCGGATGTAGAAAGTTTTTTGAAAATAGAAAGATTACTGAATTTCAGTTTCGTTTTCGGCCTTAACCTCTTCAGTCCATGAGTACCCATATGGGTACATCAGTTTTGTCCCATTTTATTAATGATACTCAAATATAAATGAAATTTCGATATAAGAACAATATGTTTCGAATTCTAAGACTCGAGCTGATGAAAATAAAACAAAAATCTCGCCCTGAAGTCAAACGAGAGAATAAATAATTCAGTAATAATTAAAAATACTGTAATAATCGCCAGTAGCGAAGAGGTTAAACCTTTCCGGACACTATGCCCAGTCCAAAATACCTAATTTAAATTTCAAATTTAGAATGTGAACCAATAATATTTTAATAAAATTTTGCTTTTACAATTAAAGCTTATATTAAGAATTCTAAATTTTTTAAAATGTCGTTTGTAAATTCCGGTGACAGTCGATAATTTCTTATTTTATTAGCAGAATTTGCTAATAATTTGCGGAAAGGATTAAAAACCTGTTTAATCCATTATTCATTATTATCCATTATTCATTATTATCCATAATTCATTACGCAGAAAATGAAATTTTAAGGTTAAAGTACAAAATGTAATGATCACACTGGTATCATCATTATTAGTTATGTATCGGTCATTTGTTGTTATCCCTTTCTTTAATTTTTTATAATATTTTATGAGACCTGATGAGATATTTTATGAATTATATAATATTTTATTTTTTATAATATTTTATGATAAAGATGTCAGCGAACTAGCAGGTGCTCTCGGCTTATCAGTAGATAAGTGAACATAAAATCCATTGGTAATTCTTGAACTTAGACACTGTACTTTTTTACATCTTCAATTTCACTGAAAGGTAATTAATTTATGAATATTTTAATTATGTTATAGTATTTAAGTAACTTTATGTTTAGATGCATCTTCATTTTGAAAGTTATTTCTAGGGAAAATTAGGGAGGGATGGGACAGTCTTAATAAAAACATATTTAATAAATTATGTTTCGCTATTACAAAAAATAAAATTTTCAGAATAACATCTTGGAACATTTTAAATAAGATACATGAATTTTGATGATAAAATAAATTTGACAATAAATTAAAAATATGGGATAAACATCATTTCTTTTAAGCTGAAATACTCATAATATTTAAACTAAAAGTTTTTGCCATTAAATAAAGTGAAATTGTAGTTAAAAAAATTAGTGGTGTCGAAAAGCTTTAAGTAATGAATCAAGCAAAATCTTTTTGCCCGTACGATGCACAAACAAATCAGTTGAGTGGATAATAAACCAATTAAAATAGCAAGAAAAATGTCTCATCCTCCCTCATATGTGGGAAGATTGGGACATGTTTTTAAAAAGAAAATTCATATTTAATTTTGAAAACTGTGATGAAGAAAAGGACAAAAATAGTGTGACATTTACATTCGTAAGGTTTTTAGTAAATCATAATATTTATTATATTATTTTTATTATGTTTCCATATACACCCATCATCCGAATCAAATGAAAAATATGCTTGTGCCCAACTAATACTGCTAATTAATTTTGGTAGGTGAAGCTTTGCAATTGTTCATCAATGATGAAGCAGCCAGTTTCTTGTGCGAAGATGATTTTTACCCGTTCTTAACCCATTAATGCCTGAATTATTTTCTTCGTTAAAATTTAAATTTTGCATTCCCAACCATTTTTAAAAGAAGAATAACTTTTATCTTAATATATCGAGGAACTTGTCTCGAGAATGAAAGTATTTATTAATCATCTTTTTTTTACTGGTGTGAAAAGCGTTTACATAATTTTTAAAAACTGTCCCAAAAATGGGACGCTAGGCAGTAACGGGTTAAATTGTGCATTGCCACGTAAAAATAAAAGTTTTCAGTTTGAATTCAATAATAATTTCAAACAGTAATACAGTCGACTCTCGTTAATTCGAACTCGTCGGGACCATAAGAAATGTTCAAATTATCCAGAGTTCGAATTATGGAAAGTATAAGAGAAAATCATGTTTAAAGGTGTACTATAACAAAGGAATTAATGTTATAGTATTTTTTATGTTTATTTCGCCCGTTATCATTTGAATATGACTTAATATTAAATTAAAAGGTATAAATACATAAATTAATTAAGGAATTAGAAACAAGCACAATGGAAGAAGGTTTTGAGGTGTCATTGATGGACAGATGGGGCAATAAGAAAGCGAGTACCAAATGAATCGGATTATATGTATACTAGTTTCAGAACAATTATGACAAAAATAAAAGAAAAAAGTTAATTTAAGGATATGAAATCCGTGGGGAAATAAGGAAAAATGAAAAATCAGAATTCTCGTTAGTTCGAATTAAACAAAATCAAGACAAAATGAGTTCGAATAAATGAAAATTTTTAATGTTATTCTGCCTTTGAAAATTTCGAGACTTCATGTTTAGTTCGAATCAAGCGAAGATTCGATTTATCCGATTTTTAATTTTACTTTTCGCATTGCAAAAACATTGAAAACATAAAATAAATATATATTTAATAATTTTTTAACTGCAAACGAGATGGAACCTGTCGAAATCTGACGTTGAAAAAGAAGTTTTAAAATGCTCTCATCAACCATTCTTCATTTCAATTTCATTTCTTTTGAAACGCATCCATTGTTTTAAGCTAATTCATTTTATGTAAAAGTGGAGAAAATATTTTTCAATAATATTAGGACAATTTGCAGATGATATAGAATCATATAAACATCAGTTCATTAAGTGACCTAGGAATCTTTTCCGGGGGGGGGGGTGGCGGATGAGCCGCCCATAGCACCCCCTTAGCTACGGCCCTGTACTTAACAATTTAACGTATTACGTAAAGAGCCGCTTGCAGAACGTTTCGAAAAATACCTCATTAATCTCTGTGCTTTTAGAATGGGAAAGAAAAACAAGTTGGAAATCGCACGTGAAGCGTAGCAAATGATGTGCGTCCGTATCATAACGAAGTTTTAAAAATATTCAGATCTTAATGTTATAGTATACAGTATTTCAGATACAGTAGAATGGTCGAAATCTTTTGTGTGTTCCTGTAAATATACAGGAAGTACTTTGTATTAAACCTCAGCAACGTATATCAATTTCATAAAATGTGAAATACTTTAATATAATTAAAACACCCCAAACCAATGTTTCCCGTATACCGTTATGTAGGGGAATACTTTTGTGTGGCCCTGTAAATTAATAATAAGTATTCTTTTCATCACTGATTGTACATAAGGTATATTTTAATATATACTTAATAGATTCATACCAATTCAATTATATTAGAAAGAGTGTGTAGCACTATTAAAATGTATTTGAAACTGTTTTTTTCTATTGACCAAAATATAATATAATACTTCTGATTGTCCCTGTAATTAAACTATACATCCGATTTTCATAAAATTTAAAATTACTCGGAGAAATTATGCAAAATTACATATTTTAAATCTCATACGATTTGGTTGGGTAGTTTTTGCTCTGTTATATGCTGGCAGACAGACAGACAGACTGAATGACGACTATAGGTGCTATGTATTTATATAATTACGGACGCACCTAAAAATATTCGGATCCTGATGTAAAAGTATACAGTATTTCGGATACAGTATAGTAAACGAAATCTTTTGTGTGTCCATGTAAATATTATCTGCTTTTCTATTATACAAGAAATAACTTGTAGTATTCCTCAGCAACGTACATAAATTTCGTAAAAAGTTAAATAGTTTAATACAATTAAAACGCGCACTAAACAATGTTCTCCCTAGACCATTACGTAATAGAATACTTTTGTGTGGCCCTGTAAATTAATAACAAATGATTTGTTACCATGTTTGACCACAGATTGTACAGAATGCATATTTTAATATATACTACATAATTGCATATCAATTTTATTATGTTCAAAAGAATGTAACACCATTAAAATGCATTTGAAACTTTTTTTCCTATTGACAGTAATGTAACGAAATACCTTTGATTGTTTCTGTCATTGAACTACGCATCTGATTTTCATGATATTTGAGATGACTCGACAAAATTATGTAGCAACTATATATTTTAAATTTCAAATAATTCGGTTGGGTAGTTCTTGCGTTGTTATATGCGGACAGACAGACGGGCTGAACGACAACTATAGGTGCTACGTATTTACATAATTACGAACGCACCTAAAAAGATGTTAACAGCAAGAATAAATATATCTGATTTTCACCTATTGGGAACTAAAACGGCCTATAGAGGCGCTGCTCGCAGCCTTCGATACAGGATAACTGTCCCTTTAATTTCCCTTTAACTAATGTTAAAGTCCCATTGAAACAATTCTTTACTAGGACTTCCCTCAGAGGGATTAGTCTGAGCGATATTGCTGAGAATACACATTTAATAAGTAAAGAAATGAGATGTTACTTTTAATTGGTCATTCATTGTGATAAAATATAATGATGAAAATAAGCATATGAATCGTAGAACTACAAAATCTTGTTGCATATACTATTTTTATAAAAGAAAAGCAAACCATGCATGGATATAAAATTGGAAATATGCAAAATGTTAAAAGTAATACAGAAAATAAAACACCAAATTTTCCTATATTGGAAATATAGCTCTTTGAAATGAGCATAAACAGAAGCTTCGCACCGATTTGGGAAACTATAAATAACATAAACTATTATGTTTGATGAGAAATGGAGTGTATTTTATATGGTGTGAAATCCTTCCGAATAGTTTATAATGTTGAATATCTGTTTTCCACGGATGCAATGAGGCTGTCGATAAGAGTTAAGGAATCCTTTTTTTAAAAATTTGTCCTAAACGAGCACTTACATCTTATAAGTTACTGTGATGCCAAAGTTATAGTTTCTGACCCCAACAGTATCCTAGAAATTGCAATATTCTCAATAAATAGGGTTTAAAACTTTTTCTAGAAAAAAAGTGTTAAATATGTGAAATTAAATTGTCGCATGTTTTAGAAATCATTCATAACGAGAATATTATATCTTAAAAGTTGCCACAAAAAAAAAAAAGATTTTAAATTTTTAGTCATGTCAACATCAAAGAATTCTCAATTTTAGAACTTTTTTTGCTCGTGCATTGATGGTGATTATTGTTCCTACGCAAAATATAGTATATTTTGCAGCAAAGATGGTTACCAACATTTTTTGCCCACATTATTTTTTAAATCGGCTAGACACTCTCAATGCTAACGAAAAACACACAAACGTTAATGCTTTATAGCATAGAAATACAGAATCAAAAGCTATTTATCTCCTATTATATACACGACATAAATTATATATTAGTGCTAGCAGATGAATTTTTAAATATACATAGATCAATATAATGCTTCATTTTCCTTTTATTAGTATTTCTTAGTATTCATTTTTCATTTATTTGTATTCAGTAAAAAACTCACTTTCTTAAGCCCGAATTACGTCAAACTTTTTATAAAAGCTTCTAAGTCCATATAACAGCGAAGTATTGTGAAGAGTATTAAATACAAGGTAGTAAGACACTTAGTCAAACGCAGGTAATAAATCGCCAAATATTGTCCTTTTCGCCCTCTCTCGAAATGCTTTTTTTTCGTATATTTAAAAACACGATTTTGAGTCATCTTATTTAAAATTCAAATAAATAAATGAGAGGAAGCAATAATAGCATAAGTCAAAACATTCATAAGTCAACATCAAGGAATTGTATCGTAGTTACACATGTGGAAAAAAGCTGCTTTCGGCCAAAAAACGTTGTCTTCACTAAATTTGAATCCGATTAAAAAAAGTACCGTGATTAATTAAAATGTTATAGGCAGAGCTGCCAAGTCTCCGGCACTTTGGGTACCGGTATTTTAATACAGAAAATCTATACATATAATAAAACAGTAGGACCCGGTGTGTCTGTACATTGAAGATAATTGACAAAAATGGAGTCAGGGCGATAAAAGAAAACCAATGAAACACAAAAAAAAATTTTTTGAATTTTTTGTCTGTCTGTCTGTCTGTCTGTTTGTTCGAGGTTATCTTCGTAACTACTGAATGGATTTTTATGCGGTTTTCACTAATGAAGAATGCACACTCCCGGGCAGTGTATAGGCTTTGTTTCATCAAAATCGGACAACAGACAAAAAAGTAACAAAAAGAAACAAAAGAAACTATTAGGTGCGCTGCTCACGTTTTTTAGTACATAACGTTTTTTAGTACATATAAAATCCAATAGATGTCACTGTGCGATTTTAAAACGCGCTATCGTTATGTTTTCGCCAGTCTACTTAAGTATGAGAAAGTTTCAAGCTGGCTGTCGTTCCATGTGGTTTAGTCGGTAGAACGTCAGTGCGCCATACTGATGGCCCGGGTTCGATTCCCAGCATGGAATTTTTTTTCACTATGTTGGCATTAACGCCTATAAGCAATTAAAAAAATTTGAAATATTGTATTCAAGGCGAATTTTCTCTCTGGGAAAATTTCCTTGCATTAATATGTCAGTGTAATTTTTTTTTCGATTTAATTTTTTTTTTTCGAAACTTTGTTTTTCTTAAAAAATTACAGTAAATATTTGATATTTCCCAACGTTTTTTGAATGATCGACTTGCTTTTTTTTTTTTAATGTATGTCTGAACCTTATCTAACTACTTCTTCAAGATTTCTTTAGATAAACCGACCAGCGTAGCGGGCGAAGGCCGCTAGTGTTTTATTAAATTGGAACATTCTGCGGATAAAAAAATAACTTTTCCTATAAGAAAATTCTGCTATGCAATAAGCGAGGGTTTGGCATCTCTATATAGGAATATTTCGTAATCTACTTTTTAACCTTAAAAAAAGCAACGACCATTTTTCGGGTACAAAAAGTATTGCTAATTGTTCCATTTTGCATACAAGGTACTGATTGTAATATTGATACATCTATTTATTTATTTATTTTAATAAAATTCTTTGCATTTAGAAGAATTTTTATTTAAATAGGAAATCCAGATGTCGCTGTTAATAAAGAAGAAAGTTACGAAAAGGGTACAAAACGAGTAGACACATACTATCAAATATGGAAAAACGACGAATCCCAAAAAGACGTCGTATGAAATATCATCTTTTAAAGCAAAAAAACGAGGTCTGATCATCGAGCCTACTGATTACAAAATGTGCATTACATTAAAAAAAATGCTGCAAATATTGATTATTTTTTCTTTTATGCAGTTTTGGCTTCGAAAGGTGCGCTATGTTGCAAAAAGATATAAGCGCCTATGAAAACACACCTGGTAAACTTTCATGCTCAGTTTTACTAATAAATATGGCACATACAGGGTGATTCATAAAAGATGGGCAGAACTTTAAGGGGTTATAGTACACTTAAAGACAAATAATATTAAATAAGAGACTAAGGGTCCCAGACGTATTCCCAAGGAGATAGGGGGCATTAAAGTTTAGGGTCCGAAATTTCAAATGATTATAAAAAATGGAAAAATTGGTCGATTCGTTTGCGGTTTTTGCAAAAAATTTTCTTTATGCCAGTATTTTCTTGAAATAAAATTTTAAAGTTCAATTTCAAAAAATGCCGATAGGGGGCGCTTTAGACTTTGGAGTAACAAACAACTATTTTTTAACGTTATTTTTTGTATTTCTTTAAATGATTTCGAAAGCTTAGACTTAAACTTAAATTTTGATCTAAAAATCTGAGTCCTAACGAGTAGTTAAGTAGCGTAAACTGAAATTTGAAATTTGAAACCCTTCTCCCCCCAGAACAAAAATCAGTTATTCCCGATCTTTGTGTCGTAGATTAGGCTCTAACTACTGCCGCGTTTTGCTAAAATTATTCTTTATGTCAGTATTTTCTTGAAAATAAATTTTAAAGAAAATTTTCAAAAAATTCCGATAGAGGGCGCTTTAGACTTTGGAGTAACGAACAGCTATTTTATACCGTTATTTTTTGTGTCTCATTAAATGCTTTCTAAAGCTTAGACTTAAATTTTCAGCCCAAAATCTGAATCGTTAGACGTGGTTAAGTTTCTGGGGAGAGGGATTTGAAATTTCTACTCCTGAGCAGTTCAGTTTACCATGTCCACACATTGTGTGCTGTGATACGAGGTAAAAAGACACAAATTAGGATTATGTTACCAAAGCATATTTATTAACATGTAATTACAATAAATGTTCAAAATTGTGACCACCAGAGGTTATGCACGCAGAACAACGGCGAAGAATGGAACGGCGAACATTCGCGAAAACATCAGGCTTTTCGAGCACTTCCCCTACAGCGGCGGAAAGTCTGGCGACCAGTTCCTCGGGGGATTCAATGGGTGTCTCATACATAAGAGCCTTCAATTGTCCCCAAAAAATGAAATCAAGGGGTGAAAGATCTGGCGAGCGAGCAGGCCAAGCAACAGGACGACCTCGACCAATCCATCTGTTCGGAAATGTGATGTCCAGATAGTTGCGGACGTCTCGTACGTAATGGGCTGGCGCTCCATCGTGCTGGAACCACATGACCCACCGGATGCGTGGAGGAACAACGTTTAACAGGTCTGGCAGCACATGTTGCAGAAATGTGAGGTATGTTTTACCGTTGAGGCGTTCAGGAAGAAGGTACGGTCCGATTAGGTGGTCTCCGAGGATTCCTGCCCAAACATTGATGGAAAAGCGTCTCTGATGAGCATGTGGATACGTAGCATGTGGATTGACATCCGCCCATACATGTACATTGTGTGTGTTAAATGTACCTTCACGTGTGAAGGTACATTCATCGGTGAAAAGCACAGTTCGTCCAAAATGAGGATTTAGCGCGTTCTGCTGCAGAAACCAGCGGGCGAATTCAATACGATTTGGATAATCCCCTGGAGACAGTTTCTGGACTCGTTGCACATGAAACGGGAGCAAATGTTCATCCTTCAGTACCCTCCAAGTCATGGACTGTGAGGTATCCACCTGCCTAGCCACTGTTCGTATACTTGTACTTGGCTGCGCCGCTACTACATCCAGAATGGCTTCTGCAACAACTACTGATTCGTCCTTTTCTGCACGACCTGCATTCGACCGGGAAGCGAGAAATGATCCCGTCTCACACAACTGTCTGTGCAAGCGCTCGAAAGTTTTGCGGTTAGGCAACCGCCTGTTGGGAAATCGCTCTCCGTACATTCGTTGTGCCTCTGCACCATTTCCATCTGCCGCTCCGTAAATTAAATGCATCTCAGCCTTTTCCTTATTCGTGAAGGGCACCATCTTCCGATTCATTACTACAGCGACTTACACTTGACTCACCGTTCAGTGGTTTTTATGCCTGAATCGTGTCGAAATTTTGCATACGTGTTCTTCTTCTTCCCCATTTGACATTTGCATACTTTCTGTCTCCTTCTTCACCCGGTGACTAGCGTCAGGAATGGAGCTTTAACGTTTGCATGAGCGACGTTTCCAACTGTGCCAGTGCCTTTATGAGTGAATTCCGACTATGCAGTCCTTGACGAAAGTTGTATTTTTGCCTCGTATCACAGCACAGAATCGTTGGGCATGGTTAAGTAGTGCAAACTGAACTATGTTCAGAAGTTGAAATTTGAACCCCCTCCCCTCGCTACTGAACCATGCTCAGCGATTCAGATTTTGAGCTGAAAATTTAAGTTTAAGTCTAAGCTTTAGAAAGCATTTAATGAGACACAAAAATAACGGTATAAAATAGTTGTTCGTTACTCCAAAGTCTAAAGTGCCCTCTATCGGAATTTTTTGAAAATTTTCTTTAAAATTTATTTTCAAGAAAATACTGACATAAAGAATAATTTTAGCAAAACGCGGCAGTAGTTAGAGCCTAATCTACGACACAAAGATCGGGAATAATTGATTTTTGTTCTGGGGGGAGAAGGGTTTCAAATTTCAAATTTCAGTTTACGCTACTTAACTACTCGTTAGGACTCAGTTTTTTAGATCAAAATTTAAGTTTAAGTCTAAGCTTTCGAAATCATTTAAAGAAATACAAAAAATAACGTTAAAAAATAGTTGTTTGTTACTCCAAAGTCTAAAGCGCCCCCTATCGGCATTTTTTGAAATTGAACTTTAAAATTTTATTTCAAGAAAATACTGGCATAAAGAAATTTTTTTGCAAAAACCGCAAACGAATCGACCAATTTTTCCATTTTTTATAATCATTTGAAATTTCGGACCCTAAACTTTAATGCCCCCTATCTCCTTGGGAATACGTCTGGGACCCTTAGTCTCCTGTTTAATATTATTTGTCTTTAAGTGTACTATAACCCCTTAAAGTTCTGCCCATCTTTTATGAATCACCCTGTATATGCCCTATATACACCGAGGTACCTAATTGGTGCCAAAATGGCGTTTAGTTGCCTAACATGCTGGTTATCATATAAATGTTATAATAAATTGTTTGTTCTAAAAATATTATCATTTATTGATTGTTATATCTTTTTTAACATCAGGAAATGTTTCATTTATTCCTTTTTTTTTCATTTTGAAATAAATAAATAACGTGTTGTTATAGCATGCTATATGCATCTGGTAATCAAAGCGATGTTTTCGCCTAATTGGCATAAAAAATCTCGCCAAACCCGGTGCTTATATCTCTAGTATATTATCTCAAGTATTTTATTTATGTATACTATAATTGTTTTTACATACCACTTACTTCTTCTGGTATATAGAAATAGGTAAGTGGTTCCTTTATGCAGTATAAATTGTATAAAACTTTAAAAAATAGCACCGTTGCCCCTTTTTGGATCAAATTTTTAAAAAATCAATGTCTAATTCCAGTATTGCTCCCAGGTATGCATACATACTCCATATTTCAAAGTTGTATGCCAACAGGAAACGGATGAAAAATGGGAAAAAATGTCACATATGCACCACGGTACATAATTGGCGTCAAAATGGCATTATTTTACCTGAGATGGTAACCCGGCTTTATTTATTTATTATTTATTTATTTACTCATAAAATGTTTATTTACTTTCACTTACTTCTTTTAATTATATGAAATATTTCTTTTTATAGTTATTAATTATTATTATTATTTTATTTACTGTAAGTTCTTTTTGAAAATAGAAAATAATTTAAAAATGTGTATGTAAGCGTTATTTGAAAAGGGAGTTTTCGCCAAATGGGCTTTGAAAAAAATTGCGCCAAATCTGATGCGCTTGTGGTATCCGTGCCGAAAAATTAGTGACCAGAATTGACTTAAATACACAAACAAAATATAAGTTAAAAGAAAACATGCAATGAAAATAAATATAAAGGGAAAATGATGTCATAAAAGAAACTTTTTATTTAAAAACGTTTCTAATTTTCAGACGCGAAATATGTAAAACATTCTTTTAGCGATCAAAAAGTGCTGTTAAGAGATTATCACAAAATCTCAAAATCAAAGTTTTTATGACATTTTTAATATAAAAAAAAAAACAGTTTTATTTTCCTGCATGATTAAATTTTAAAATTGCATTCAATATTTCTGAGTGCGAAAATGATTACTATTTACTCCATGTACTGATTCGGTTATCTACGAAAATGTCCAGCCGGTGAAAATCACGCTCACCAAATTTCTGTGACGTATGCACATAAATTGTGCTTTTTAACAGTTTTTTAAATATAATTTTTAAACTATTTGGAATTAATTTTTAAAAGTAGGTGCATTCACCAGATTACCTTCATAGGTACCTATTGGTACAAACAGAATCAAAATCCGACAAGTACTTTTTGAGATTTGCTTGACGAAAGAATTTTTTTGAATTTTAATATCGTTACGTATCTCTGAGTATAAAGACTTCGCTTCGCTCAGACAATTATAAATGTATTTAAAAGTTTTAGGTATTCAAATTCGTATAATATTTACTTCGTCATATAAGACAGAAAACAAATGTCACAGGTAATCTGAAATTGTGCTAAATAATAATTATTCTGAATAAATTTAAAACGCATGTAATGCAATGAGCTTACACGGCGTTATCCTGAATGGAGAAGTTACATCTTTTCTCCACCAGACGGCGTATTCGAGCGTTTGAATCGCCAATATTCCGTAATCCGGAAAGTTCGGGTTTCTCCCTTTGTCTATACCTATACAGTTGAAGTTGAACCTCGTTAACACGAACCTCAAAGAGGATCAAAAATTTGTTCTTGTTAATAGTAATTCATGTTATCAGTATTAAATCTTTGTATTCATTTTTATTGTGAAAACAATTTATATTAATGGTAATTGACGCTAAGAGTGTTCATGCTAACGAGGTTTGACTGTATGATAAAGAGGAAAAGTTTGTTTGTTATTTGTCTATACCTATATTATAAAGAGAAAGAATTTGTTTGTTTGTTTGTTTGTAAGGGCTAATCTCCGGAACTGCCGAACCAATTTCAAAAGTAATGGTACCAAAATGATGGTGTTCGCCCGGAATCAAACATAGGCTATATCTTATGTCGATGCCACAAATCTAAAGAGGGTGCAGGAGCAAAAAACGTTCTAAAAATTAGATTTTTGTGTTACTGAAGGGTCTAGAAGTATGATATTTAGCTTGGTAGATAACTTATAAGGTGTAAAAGATCTCTAGGATTTCCTTAAAAGTTCGAAATTTAAAAACGGGGAGAATGCTTGCGTGCGTCTGTTTATCTATCTGTTTGTCTGTTTTTTTTGTCTGTCTGTTCGTTTGTCTGTTTGTTTATTTATTTGTCTGTCTGTCTGTTTATTATTTATAAAATGGATTAAAAATACTGAGTTTAATAAATAAGAACACACATTACTGCGTCGTTAACTAGATTACTCTGAAAATAAATAATTTTAATTTTTTTTTTTTTTTTTTTTTTTTTTTTTTTTTTTTTTTTTACACAGGAGGACCAAATGTTTCTACAACTGTGTGCGATTTCTGTGTTGCTTGGAAGTAAGTATGATTTTTATAATTTTTTTTTTTTCAAATTACCCCAATAAAAATGTTTTGTAATTTCCCGATAGCACAAAATAATAAGGAACAAGAAGGAAAAATCATATGTCAATCACGGATTATGAAATACTATTCGACACTGTTTGAGTGACTCGAAAAGCATCTTAATAGCCTATTAGTCACTCAAAAAGACAATGTTAAATCTATGGGGGCGTAATTTTCAAATATTTTTGAACGATTTTTTGCATAGGATAGGTGAAGACGGCTAGTTTTAAAGCTAGTTTTTACTTTTTCAATTTTGGTTTCAGATTAACAAAAAAATATTTTAACTCTCGGAACCGGTTTTAAAATCGAAACTATCCTAATAAAAAAAAATAACCAAAATCAAAAAATTAAAAAGTAGCTTTAAAACTAACCGTCTTCAACTATCCTATGCTTTAAAACAAACAAACAAAAAAAAAAAAAAAAAAAAAAAAAAGGACGATTTTACGGAAATACTACTGGTAATCTGACGCCAGAACAATTTACTGTTTTTTAATGAAAAAATTCCCGTAAATTCCAGGAAAATACGCAAAATTTTCTGGAATTTACGGAAATTTTTCTGTTAAAAAACAGTAAATTGTACTGGCGTTCAAATATTACCAGTTGTACTTACGTAAAATCGTCCGGTTTTTTTTTTTTTTTTTACAGTGTATCCTCTTTAATTCAATATTTCGAATTTCACAATAATGATTTTGCACTTTTGATATTATATCAAGAACATTTTCTAGAATTTTTAAGTACATCAGTAACATTTCTATAACTGCCTTTTTTTTTGGGAATCAAACTTGAGGTTGTATTAAATACAATAAATTAATTAAAAATCACAAAGAAACAAGAAACATTTCATTAAGTATTTTTTTCTGGTTCAAATTATTTTTATTTGATCTGACCCCTCTCCCTCCAGAAGATTGGAAAGTATGCAATTTGTTTGATGAATTTGTAAAATATTCTGTACATGTCTTACAAGGTGAGGACCAACCTCGATAATCCCAGATTTTGATTAATTTAATATATATTGTAGGGCACAGACCCCTAGGCCTCAAGTCCAATGGATTTTATACAACGCTCCTTAGTAACAAGGGGGGGGGGGATCTAATATTATAACAAAACTTAAGAGGTAACTCGAGTCACTTAAAAAGACTCTGATAATAATGCTAAGTCTATGGAGGCGTTCTTTTCAAATATCTCGCTCAAATTTTAATACGATTGTTTTTGCATAGGATAGCTGAAGACGAATTACAACCGGGCTAGTTTTTACTTTTTCGATTTTGGTTATATATTTTTTTTATATCGGGATAGTTTCAATTTCAGAACAGGTTCCAAAAGTTAAAATTATTAAAAATATTCTTAACAAATATCGAAAAAGTAAAAACTAGCCCGGTTGTAAATCTTCTTCAGCTATCTTATAAAAAAAAAACATGTAAAAATATTAAAATTTGAGCAAGATATTTGAAAGAACGCCTAGACTTAATATTATCATCTGGTTTTTTTTGAATGACTAGTGTAGGCTCTTATACTTTCTTTGAAAAGAAAGGGCATGGTTGATCGTAGTTCAGTTTACGTTCGCTGCAGAGCTTGAGTCATATGGCAAGCCTCTCTGCCTGATCTGCCCCTCTTTCCATGTCCAGCAAGCCCGGGTTCGACACTGGGACACTCTATATTTGTTTTTCTATTTTTTTTGTTTTATTAATATACTTTTAATTATAATATAATAATCTCATTGTTAATTAAAAATTATTGTATATCAGCTCTAATTTTAACCTATTTACTTTTTTATTTGTACCTAAATATTTGTATAACACCTCATAAATCGATCCAAAACTGTTAATTTTTTAAAAATCATTTTTTAAATGTATTTCATACATTCTTTATCGATGCAATGATATTGAACAATTGTGTCAATTCGTGCTTTTAAAGAAACATCTTTCATGTATTGCTTTAACAAGGGAAATCAATACGATGATAATAATATTCTGTTTTTAAAGTATAAACATAATTATATTAAAAATTAGCATAAGAAAAAGATTACAAGCTATTTTTTGCATATTGAAGATTTTTAAATTTTATAATATATATGATTGCTCGTTGAATTATTTTGCTTTCATATTTATCTTCTTCCTGCTTTTATTTTTATTTTATTTGAATATGGTTTATTCATCGTAAATAGAGGAACCCACAACAGATTTTGTAATGAGTTTGGAATTTTTATTATTCAGTAATAGATCAAATTAAAAAAAAATTTCTTTAAATTATGAGAAATAATGATTTAAAAATAAATTCCAAATTAATCTTTAATTAGGCTAACATTGTAGTTAAGGTACTATATCAATATTTTAAAATGAGATTATTAAGTTATAATTACAAGTATACTTATAAAACAAACAAACAAACAAACAAAAAAAAAAAAAATTGTAGCGCTCTCCGGTATCGAACTCAGGCCCGTTAGACAACGAGCCAATGCCATATTAACTGAGTTACAATCAACTTTTTTTTTCAAAGTATTTAAGTTATGTCACAATTATAGATCCAAGAACTCAAGAACTTTCTCAAAAACTTATTCGCGTTGTATAAAATCCATTAAAGTTGAGGCTAAGGAGTCTTTGCCTTACAACATATATAAAATCAATCAAAATCTGTGATTACCAAGGTTAGCCCTCACCCTTGTTAGAATATTATTTTTATTTTGTTTCTTTTTAGGTACTCAGGCATTGACTCGTAAAAAAGCTAATGAATATATAGATGATGTAATAGCTGCTAACTATCCTCCAGAAGCTGAATACAACAGACTCGATCCTTATAAAATAGATGATATTATAGTACCCCTGAATAATTCCAACGGTGAACGAACAGGAAAAGTATTTCTTGACCAGGGCAAGCTAGTTAACTTGTGTCAAGTGAGACGATCAACTGACTGTAATGTACCCTTTTATGATTCAGCAAATATCACTTTTACTTGCTTTATAGGATTCGATACGCTTGAAGTCAGTTACACTGGAAACTTAAAATATCGAAATCTAGATGACGTGAAATTCTATCCTAAAGTAAATATCAAGAATACAAACATTACTATTCAAATCACTAGCAATCGTGAATATGATATACCGCATTTAAGACTGTTGTTCATAAATAACATTGGGAACATTACGGTTACTCATAATCCGAGCCCAGAATTCGCAAAAATTTTCACTATCATTGGACCACCCATTAGAGAAGCTCTTGAAAGCAAGGCAATAAGGACTTTGCATGAAGTTATAGGAGGTAGATTCAGAAATGCTATGGCTTGGAGTATTTATACATTCCCACTTCGTTTCGAATAATCTGAAATTTAGATTATTTTTATTTTTATTTTAAACAAGTCAATTACATTCAAAATTTAAATTATAAAAATTTAAGCATGCTCTATAGTAATATATAGTAACTATTATACTCTAAAGTAAATATCAGTAACATAAACATTACTGATTAAGTCACTAGCAATCGCGATTTCGAGATATCAAATTTAAAACTGTTGTTTATTAATAACTTATAATATGAGCATATACAGGGTCATCGAAACAAGTCGCTAGCAATGCGCGCGCAGTGGTGGTAAAGCTGACGAGGTGTAGGGAATCCAATGGTATCCGCGTCAGTTGCCTGAAGGCTGTTCCACAGTGCACATCGCTGCTAATTCGAAGCCTTGTTTTAGTGGAAAGTCGGAATTTTAAATTTAAGGACCAGCGTTATGCGATAAAATTTTATGTTGCGCTCAAGAAAAGGGGCGCTGAGACCGTTGCCAGACTGAGGGAAATTTAAGGTGATAATATCATGTCCTAAAATATGGTTTACCGTTGGCCAATATGCTTTGGGAGGACGCTGAGGACAAAGACCGCCCTGGACGCCCCGGTAACGTCACATTTCGGCCAAAATATGAAGAGGTTGAGGGACGTGTTGAATTCTGATTGACGCTTAACTTTTTGAGCTCTGATGGTAGAATTTTCTACCACATAATTTTAATTCCGAAATGTCACTATCGCACTGGAATATTCGAGCAAATTTATTTGAAAAAGGTTTAATGCATTTTTTCGTGTATATCGTAAACAGAATTTTTTCTTTGCAAAATACTGGTACCAGTGTGATACCTTGAATTTTGAAGAAATTTACTGTACTTTCGTATTAACGCCACCGTAGTAGAAGTTGCACTAATGCGCCAATAATAAGCAATCTTGTTTGCACGAGAGCAACAACAACAACAACAAAAAAGCATTAAAAAATGGTGTCAAAAATCAACAAACAACAAGACAACAAGGAATACAAAAGATAACTGCATGCTCATGCGGACAACAAAATTGCTCTTTATTGGCGCCTTAGCGCAACTTCTGCTGCGGTGGCATTAATACGTAAGTACCAAATTTACTCACCAGAGCTCAAAGGGTTAAGTGTTAGAATGCTTGGAAGTACTGAAAAGGCTCCAAAGCTGAATGAAACGTGTCAGGAAGAATATCATCAACACATGGCATTTTCATCATGAAAACGCGCATTCGCACACCGCCTTCAATGTGTCGGTGCACTTAGCGAAACGCTGTGTGGCAACACTATCCTAGTCTACAGCAAGGACTTGGCACCACAGGACTTCTTGTCCCTGAGGATTAAGACGGAATTCAAGGGCCACCATTTTGTCACTTTAAACAGGTGTAAAACATGTCAAGGTATCCCACTATAACTTTTACCTTTGTTAATTTTGAAAATTGTGGTACTTAAGTTGAAAACAAAAGTAGTAGCCAGTACTTGGACCTTTTCCTCTATTGTTTAAATTTAATGATGAAAATTAGCTCGCTACACGCACCCTTTCTACAATTTCATTATGACTTTACTGGAGAAATAAAATAACTGAATAGAAAAAACTGTTATTTGAACACAACTAGTATTTATAAACAGTGTTGTGTAAAAGTGTGCTTGTTGTAATGATGTGCTTTTTTTGTTTGTCTAAAACTTTTGAGATACTGTAATATTGCCAATTTTATGAGTTTTTATTAAACTTATGATAAAAATGTCCATTTATTCCTATTTATGTGTTTTATTGAAAAAAAGTTACAGAATCAAATAAGTAAATGGTACACTTTTGTTTAATTTTGAATTGTTAATTAATAAACGACATATTCTGGTTGTGGCTAAACTTTTGACACAGGCTTATAAAAGCTTCAAATAAAATAGTTAAAACAACAAATAAAATCATTTATACCATTTCTATCATTTCTATCATTTATACCATTTGACGCACAACTCTACCACTAAATTTTAAAAGTATTTTAAGTGTATTTCACTGCAGAAAAATATTGCGAAAATTGCGAATCGAGGGCTTGTTTGCGAATTTTGTTTCTTAAAAATTAAATATAAATTTTCTTGTCATTAATAGTGGTGCCAGAGTCCTTACAAAATATAAGGCGTGTGCGAACCCTGCTATAATTACGAGATGGGATCCGTCGAAATTCGAAGTTAAAAAAAAAGTTTTAAAATGTTCTCACCAATTCATTCTTCGTTTCAGTTTCATTTCTTCTGAAATGTTTCTATTGCTTTAAACTAATTAATTTTTTATGTAAAAAGGGAGAAAATATTTTTCAATAATGTTAGGATAATTTGCAGATGAAAGAGAATTTTAATGCTTATAGTTTCTTTGCATTGTTTCCTCGTTCTCTTTTCATAATCGGGATGGCTAAGCCATTTCCACGAACGGGATTTTTTTCCTTGTTCAAAAGTAACATACCTAATGGATCCTCAAAAAATAATAAAATGTAATTCTCATCATAATCTGATTCACAAATATTTCAAGTAATTTGACTTGATATTAATTTTATGTTTTACATTAATTGACTACCTGTTTGTTTGGCTGGCAGATTTCAATTTAGTGACAAAATTCTGCATTCTATGATTCTATCTAATCTTATGATTTATCGGGGTTTTTTTCGGGAGGGGGGGGGGGATTTTTCCTGTAAGTTGTTTGAAGGAGATTTTAAAAATACAGTAAAACCCTGATCTATCGTTAACGCATTGATCGCTTTATTTCTACAGTCCCTGCACGAATTATATTTAAATAAGGTTAACAAAACCCGCAAGCATCGTTCTTCAAAAAGTCGTTTTCCCGCATTCATCGTTGTAAAATTTTTCCCTTTACCTGGAATGAAATTGAAACTCATGCGAATCCATATGGCACACAAACTGGAATTACTTCTTTTATCCTAAAATAACCCATTTGAATTGTTTCTATTGATAATGGCGATAATAATGCAGATGAAGAGTGATTATATATAGCAGAGGATGTGATTATGTTTTCATTGATTAAGATGTTGCGACATGTAGTGTCTTAAACATAGGAGAAATGCGTCATATTTCAAAAAATGAAAATAATGGCGAAGAGGATAAAGTTCATGCTGATGAAGCAGTGCAAGTCTGATTGATGCAGTTAAAGCATTTTAAACTGTATGAATTTTTATATACACATAAGAAATTACAGAAAATTACCAGAAAAATGTTGTATATGTTGAAAATTTATTTTTTGATTTAAAAAAAAGAAAATGAACGAAAAGCCATAAAATTTTTTGGATTTTATTAAATAAATATCAATTTTCTATAACTTTGATTTATTTTTTTTACAGTTCAGCAAGCAACAAATTAGTATACTGTATACATTACATGCATTTGTAATGCATAAACATTGTGTTTTTAAGGTAATCCGCATTCATCGCTTTTCCTCATTCATGTTTTTTTCCCCCGCACCCCTTGAAAAACGATGGATCGAGGTTCTACTGTAATTCATTCTTGCAAATAATTTAAAATGTCGATAAACTGCGAGTCATTTTTTAAAAATACATTTTTCCCTATAGTTAATTTTATTCTTGTTTTATCATGTAACAATTGAAATTGTACCTTATTTTGATTTAGAAGTAATGT
The DNA here is from genome assembly GCA_964019185.1 of Maratus speculifer. Lineage (NCBI taxonomy): Eukaryota > Metazoa > Arthropoda > Arachnida > Araneae > Salticidae > Maratus > Maratus speculifer. The sequence continues at coordinate 19,692 of CAXHSM010001418.1, read as the reverse complement.
AAATACGATAAAAGTGAAAGCGATAGCGTTTTTCTTTGTCACCATCGTTATACATTTCTAAAAATTGTAATTGTTTTTTAACTGCCGTTCAAAAGTCAACTACTATTTTTTGACGGCAGCAGAGAATTTCACTCTTTACACAGTGGAAGAAATAGGATTTTGTTGATAATAAGGAACTGTTAAATGAATTTAGAATATCCCTACAAAAATTATTCCAATTGAATATAAGCCTTACATCGAGTCATTTTTTTACTCTGAAATCATTCTTCATTAATCTTAATTTTCCTGAAATTCTTCACTTTTCCGAATTCTTTCTTAAAATATAAATGCATCTTACCTAAAATTTTTATTATTTTTAAAACGAGAGAAAGCATTTAATCAAGATGAAATAATCAATAAAGTCTCCAAGTATTATCTTTACAATCAAGAAATGAAAAATCATGAAAAATACGCCATTTTGACATCAATCACGAGATCAATTTTATCTTTACATGTGTCAAGGTAAAAATACATTTTTGCAAACTAATCATGTAGCCACTTTCACCGGAGCAAACTTTTTACACGTACTTTATAATACATATTGTTATGCTTAACCAGCATATTTTAAAATGAAAACATATTTTCTATTTTATTGTAATGAAAAAATGGTATGAATAAAATTAAAATGCATAAAGAGAAAATAAATCCAATAAGTGTTATTTTGTGATGTCAAAATAAATGTAAATTTTTATTCACTAATCAAAATAATATAACTGAATCTGAAATTTGATGAAAATCCGTGCATTAGTTTTTGAGATAGAGCTATTAGTCCAACAGCCAACCGCACAAACCCTAGGTCATCGAACACAAGAAAAAAATCCTTTATATTATGGAATAGTAGTCATGGGGGGAATCTAATGATCCATGTCTACAAGAAACAAAAAGTGGTGCATAAGCCAAAAATGAATTCCACTGGTGGTTGACTCGAAGACTTAGCATTATGTTTTCCTGCACCCAGTTTTCCGTGTTTTCATACTTTTGATTGTACGGCGAACACAATGATAGATCTACGAGTGAGCCACTAGTGGTATTAATTTTTGGTTTATGCACCACTTCACTTCCGGCAAACATGGATCATTAGATTCCCCCATGAATACTCTTCCATAATAAGGATTTTTTCTTGCGCTCGATGACTTAGGGTTTTGTGCGGTGGGCTCTCGGACTAATACAATTGCCACTATTTTGAAGAAATTTTATAAAAAAATTAAATTAAAAACTAGCGGCCCGCCGTCGCTTTGCTTCGAGAGCAAGTCGCTCAGGCCCGTGTCACTACTGACACCGCAAACTTTTACTACCACTTCATCCCATTAAATTCAACTACTAAAAGCATTGCCCTCCTTTTAGGTAGTCGGGTAAAAAGTAGCCTATATGTTAATCTAAGGTGTCAGATACCTCCATACAAAATTTCATAAAAATCGATCCATCCGTTCTTGAGTTATATATGGTGTAACTAACACGACTTTGTTTTATGGATATAGATTATAGCAGCCCGACCCGGTTTCGCACAGATATTTAAAAAAAAAAAAAAAAAAAAAAAAAAAAAAAAAAAAAAATCAAGTTACAAATTTTTACACACATACTCATACTCTCTTCTTTGTGCGTGGAGTTACTAAAAAAGTGTAAAATTATAAAAAAAATTAGGATATTAGTATTATTTTTCATTTATTTGTAATAATGTTTGTAAAAAGTTTTACACCTACAAAACAAAAGCCATTAAATTTATTGGGTCAGAGTTTCCCTGTAAACGATACTGGATGTTGTTTTATTTTGTGGCAGCAAAATAAATTGATTTACAGGAGCTCCGACCCGCGATAGGTCAACATACAGTTAGCCACGAGTAAAACATTCTTTTCGTAGGTCGATCCCTACTAAATCGAAGGTTTGACTTTGGGACTTATTAATAGTTAACGCGAAAGATGTTTTTACAGGACATTATCTCAATTACCTTTTGTTACATACTTTTATTTACTGTATAATTGTTCTGTGTTTATTTATTTATTTATTTATTTAAATAAACATTGCTGGGTGAGGTTTGTTGAGCTCATACCAATTAGTAGGCCTCCCCCATCTGCTTGAATCTGAATCTGTTTTTAGAGGAAATTAAAGCCGTTTAAATGGAATCGGTAGATCAGTTGGGATCATCGGTATCCTCGGTATATGAGCTAGTTGACCAGCTGCTGGGCCGGTGATTATGGTTGCTACAGTTAAATTGTCCTTCAGTTCCTTTATAAGTAGCCTCGTCCCATTGCACATGTTCGGAGGGCTTAAATTTCTCAAAAGCATGATTGGAATTCCAATTTTTAACGTTAATTCATGTGGTGGCAGTCCAGAAAGGTTTAGGGAATTTAAAAATTCATGTGGATAATGGACTGCGTCTTCGGTATTAGTCCCGGTGTCGATTGATTTGAAATTTTTTCTACTTGGCCAGGAACTTTTTGAATAATCAGATTGCTTATTTCGTTGACACTATCATTCCTAGGTGACACTATTGCCCTAGAACACAACCAATGAAAGTCTTTTTCGAATAAATTCTCGATGTCAGGGTATACTGCATCTATTAAAAATTCTAAACTATGGACTATTTGGCCTAGAGACTCATCCAGAAGTATGTTACAATTTCTGCTTTTTTTTTTTTTGAGTGGGGAAAATTTCTTAAAATTTTATTTTGAAAGTATCTTTATTTATATCAGTCTTTTATCATAAATAAAAAAATTCCGAAGGAATTCTTAGTTATTTGGCCGAATTTACGCTTCTAAAATTGAAATGCGTCAAAACAAAAAATAAAATTTTTGCTTAATAAACATGCAAAAATAATATAAAAATATATTGTTACTTTCAAATATTTATCTTTTGAAGTAATGCTTCGCGAATCCAAACAAAGCATGGCTTTTGTTTGTTTATAATGATGTAACAATTAACGATTGTTCATTTCAAGAATGGGTTTTAACAATGTAGAACAAATTTCGTCCAACAATCGATTGAGCTGTTGAGAAGCATAATTTTTGCTGGATTTCATTTCGTCTTTTGACTTTTCGGTTCTTTGTAGGTTGGAGTTTTAACGATGTTTAAATATTTTGTTAAAAAATTTGTCCAATTCCGTAAGTGGATTGTGACAAAGTTCCGCCTTAAAAATTGCGATTGCATGCCTGACGCTTCCATGTTGCATTATCCCGAGTGGGGTTTTTCCATCAAAAAGGATCACATGCAGAATGATTCTACTCGGATTTCCAAGTTAGAGGATTTCAGGTATGTTGAGCCTTGGTGGGAGAGTCCCGCGAGTGCTGATGTGGCATGGATGAATAAATCTGTGTTGAGTTTTTCTGTGTGGGAGGAAGCCATGAAGGGTCAAATGCCGAAGTATCCGACTTGGAAAGATTTCAAGTTGGATGATTTCACGCATCTTGAGCCAGATTGGTAGAATTCCATGCAGGAGGATTTTTCGCAGATGGCGTCACATGCACCCATTTATAAGATCAGTAAAGGGAGGGCACACATACACACACAAGGAAGGGCATGCATACACACACAAGGGTGGGGACTCATACACACACAAGGGAGGGAACGCATACACACACAAGGGAGGGCATACATGCACACACAAGGGAGGGCATACATACACGCACAAGGGAGGGCATACATACACACACAAGGGAGGGCATGCATACACACACAAGGGAGGGGACTCATACACACACAATGGAGGGCACGCATACACACATAAGAAAGGGCTTACATGCACACACAGGGAGGGCATGCAATGGGAGGGCATAACAATATACACATGGGAGGGCATACATGCACACACAAGGGAGGGCATGCATACACACACAAGGGAGGACATACATACACACAAGGGAAGGCATGCATACACACAAAAGGGTGGGCTGATTTTAAACTGGAAATTTAAGCAATTTTAAATTGAACCGTCGTCAAAAGACTTATAAACATGAGATCTAAATAACTAATAAACTATTGAATTAACTATTAAAAAAAGGAAAAGTTGAAAAACTGATGTGGAAAAGAAGACTAAAAAAAAAACCTTTACATCAAACGAGGAGGAAGATGAAAGTGAATCATGTATCTTTTGGAGCGACTTATATGAACAAGTAAACCTAACCAAGAACATAAGGAAAGTTGGATACAGTGACTTCACTGCATAGAGTGGGCACATGAAGCAAGCAGCAATGCAAATGAACAAGATCGAACGTTCATTTATGATTTTTGTGTCTAACAATTTCAACTGTTAAAGCATAAATTAACTTATTGTTATTTTTTGCAGATTTCATATAGATTCACATTCTATAAGTATAATATGTCAATTTTCTTTTAATAAACAGTATTATTGCTAAATTACAATGTGCTTTTAATTATTTTTCCAGTTCCCGGTTTTATCTGACCAGGTCGGACAAAATCGGGAGATTGCACACTTCTAAAAAAAGTGTTGTTATATTGTTATATTGCTATTGTTCGCGTTTGAATGAATACTTTTTCCTTCGCAAGGAATCGATTTATCGTTTTAATTCAAATTTTGACTGTTTTGTTCACATAGTGTACAATAATAAAAAGAAAAGCATTAGGGTCCTGGTTTTATCCGACTTTCCATTACTTCAGGTCGGAAGAGGTTATTACCCCTTTCCTTTGTATCGCAGTGTTGCATTACATGAAACACCGAACATTATTCCCAAACGCAACAATGACACCAGAATTCTGGAATAAATATATCTTGTATGTGAAAAATAGCTTTTTATTATTTTCTAATAAATTTGTACGTAAATAACAGAGTCTTTCACTCAGTTACACATTTTCCCAATACAAAGGCTCTGCGCCGCAAAAGGTTAAATAGTACCTGACGATTTCTTTTCCAATATTCAGTGGCATATTCTGATTATTTTTATCTACAGTTGTAAGACCAAAAAAAATTATAGCACAGTCAATCAGGATAACTCTGCTCCACCTTTACGAAACTTTGATCCATTCTGCCATGAACTATAACAATTGCTATATTTTAACATCGCTATAGACATAGGCGTAGCGTCGGGGGGGGGGCACGGGGCGGCACGTGCCCCCCCAACCTACTGTGCCCTGGGCGCCAGAAGAGAAAGCGTAGGGGGCGCCAAATGAAGATTTTTTTGTCTTTACATACAGAAATGTATATGTATACAGTTTGAATTTGAGTAAAAATGTCTCATGCTTTAAAATTTACTCATATATAAAAAGATTCATCTATAATGAAAGACTGTAAATGAATAAAAAATATAAAAAAGTTGTTCTCTTAGGTATTTTTTTCTCTAATTCTGAGCGTGCCATGTCTATACTTTCTGTCAGTTCTTGAAAAGTAGAATCATTCAATAGCATTTACATTTTCAAAGGTCTTTCTCTGCTCATCTTATCTGTGGGAAACTGTTTTGCACAGATAGTTGATAAAAGCCAAAAGATTTCCCTAAAGGATTGCAGAAGAGGGGAAGATGCACCGGACCTACTTATATAGCGAAAAGCAAGGGGGGGCGCCAAATGAAGGGTTTTTTTTACTCCGGTTTTTATCATGAAAACGTTCCAAGAAGGATGTTCTATTTTTATCTCACTCCCTGACCCCTGAATATCGTTGAGCTTTACTTTTTTTTCTTATTTCTTCATGCTGTGGATGAGTTAGAGTCTGCCCGGGACAATAAAAACCAACGGGAGAAGGAGTCCCGCCCAAATATAAGAGGGGATAGGGCGCATGGGCTCTGTGTGGCACGCGAAGGGGGCGTCAAATGAAAATTTCGTTTGCCGTTTTAAACAGCATATGTATGTAAAAACAAACGGGAGAGGGAGTCAGGGCCAAATATAAGAGGGGGGGGCGCATGTGCCTCATGAGGCACGCGAAGGGGGCGCCAAATGAAGATTTTGTTTGTTTTTACATGCAAAAATGTATATGTATGAAATTTGCATAAAAATGTCTCACAGGCAGAAACCAAGCGATTTCCCTAGGGGTTGCAGGGGGGGCACATGTCTCGGACACCACAACGAAAGGCGAAGGGGGCGCCAAATGAAGATTTTGTTTGTTTTTACACACAAAAATGTATATGTATTGAATTTGCATAAAAATGTCTCACAGGCTGAAACCAAGCGTTTTCCCTAGGGGTTGCAGAGGGGGCACATGTCTCGGACGCCAAAACGAAAGGCGAAGGGGGCGCCAAATGAAGATTTTGTTTGTTTTTACATACAAAAATGTATATGTATGGATTTTGCATAAAAATGTCTCACAGCCTGAAACCAAGCGATTTTTGTAGGGGTTGCAGATGGGGCATATCTCTCCATGCCAAAACGAAAGGCGAAGGGGGCGCCAAATGAAGATTTTGTTTCTCTTTACACACAAAAATGTATATGTATGGAATTTGCATAAAAATGTCTCACAACCTGAAACCAAGCGATTTCCCTAGTGGTTGCAGAAGGGGCATGTCTCACGTATGCTAAAACGAAAGGCGATGGGGGCGCCAAATGAAGATTTTGATAGTCTTTACACACAAAAATGTATATGTATGGAATTTGCATAAAAATGTCTCACAGCCTGAAACCTAGCGATTTCCCTAGGGGTTGCAGAGGGGGCATATGTCACAGACGCCAAAACGAAAGGCGAAGGGGGCGCGAAATGAAGATTTGTTTCTCTTTACATACAAAAATGTATATGTATGGATTTTGCATAAAAATGTCTCACAGCCTGAAACCAAGCGATTTTTGTAGGGGTTGCAGAGGGGGCATGTCTCTCGATGCCAAAACGAAAGGCGAAGGGGGCGTCAAATGAAGATTTTGTTTGTCTTTACACACAAAAATGTATATGTATGGAATTTGCATAAAAATGTCTCACAGCCTGAAACCAAGCGATTTCCCTAGTGGTTGCAGAAGGGGTATGTCTTACGGATGCTAAAACGAAAGGCGATGGGGGCGCCAAATGAAGATTTTGTTTGTCTTTACGCACAAAAATCTATATGTATGGAATTTGCATAAAAAGGGGTTGCAGAGGGACCACATGTCTCAGACGCCAAAACGAAAGGCGAAGGGGGCGCGAAATGAAGATTTGTTTCTCTTTACATACAAAAATGTATATGTGTATATACTGAATTTGCATAAAAATGGGTTCACAGCCCGAAAATTCAAAAGGATAACTTACCAAATGCATCTGTATGCCCTATTATATTTAAATGGGTTATACGCAACTTAAAAATCCTCTTCTGTGTGAAACTGTACCTCACCGATAATTACCAAAATGCAAGTGATTTCCATATGGGCTGAAGAGGGGGCATGTATCTCGGACGCCAAAACGAAATGCGAAGGGGGTGCCAAATGAAGATTTTGTTTGTCTTGACATACAAAAATGTATATGTATGGAATTTGCACAAGAATGTCTCACAGCCAGAAAATTCGAAAGGGAAACTGTACTAAAGCATCTCTATGCCTTCTGTCATTTAAATGGGTTAGTCTCTGTTCTAAAACCCCTCTTTTATATTAAGCTGTACTTCATCGATAATTGCCAAAAGCCAAGCAACTCCCTGGGGGCTGCAGAGGGGGCATGCGTCTCGGACGCCAAAATGAAAGGCGAAGGGGGCGTCAAATAAAGATTTGGTTTGTCTTAGCATACAAAAATATATAAGTATGGAATTGTTAAAAATGTCTCAGCCAGAAAATTGAAAGGGAAAACTAAATCAAATGCTTCTGCCATTTAAACAAATCAGTCTGTACTCAAAACTCTCTTCTATGTGAAACTGTACCTCACCGATAATTTCCAAGTGCCAAACGATTTCCATAGGGGTGCAGAAGGAGCATGTGCCTCGAACGCCAGAACGAAAGGCAAAAGGGGGCGCCAAATGAAAATTTTGTTTGTCTTTACATACAAAAATGCATATATATGTATATTGAGTTTACATAAAAATGGCTCACAACCGGAAAATTCCAAAGGAAAATTGTACCAAATGCACCTCTATGCCTTGTGTCATTTAAATAGGTTAGTTTTTGCTTAAAAATCTCTTCAGTGTGAAACTGTACCCTCACCGATAATTGCAAACGGCAATCAATTTCCCTAGGAATTGTTAAGGAGACATGTGCCTCGGACGCCAGAACGAAAGGCAAAGACGGCGTCAATTAAAATTTTATTTGTTTTATATATACTATAAAAAAAGAATTTGAAACTAAGTGTACGATGTCGACCCGGATCCATATAAATTTAGCTTTTATAACTATTTACAATTACTAAAGATATAACTTAAACTAGAATATTTACAGGATTTCATGCTATCAGTGTAATGAATGAGCGAATAAATTAAGTAAATTGATTTTGTATAGCAATTTGATAAAATCCAAAATAATGATTAAAATCAGTGTATGTTATATTAAGATGTTGAAGCAAAAGTTAGAAAGAAACTATTAAAATGTCAATGTAATCGTTCATGTTGGGGAAGGATAAAATTGCAGCTTATTTAAAAAAAAAAAAAAAAAAAAAAAAAAAAAAAAAAAAAAAACTTTTGTGTTATTATATGTTACAGTGGCAGTATTAACCATTCAAAATGCATTAGGTCAATGTTTTGAGGATCTAAAAATATGGTTTTTCTATAATTTTCTTGGGGGGAAGGGGGCGCATAAAATCCGAGAACCTTGTTTCCCACTGGCACAAAATATCATTTTATAATTAGCGCATGAAGCAAAAATATGAAATGATATAAAATACAACTCAAGATTACCTTATTATTTTATAAGAAGCCCAAAAATAACTTTTGTTAAGTTGATAATACTTTATTATTGATCTTATTTTTAAAAAACTTACAAACAAAATTTTTTATCATTGCTAAATATTATAAGAAATTGTTTTTTCAAGGTAACTCTTAGATCCAAATTGCATTTTTTCACACATTTTTTCGATTCGAACAGGTACTTTTATTTTCAATTTTATAACTGAATAGTATTTTCCACTTTTCGATAAACTCAGAAATACTTTTAGAAGATGTTGTCAATTTGGCATTTCGAATTAAATTTCTGGGCGGTGATAGTGCAAGTGAGGCAAAAAAATTACCGCCTTGAGACAGTATCCTGCCTTAAGATTTAATTCGTTTATCAGAAAATAGAAATAAAAAACATTTGATCATAAATCTCTTCAATAATCACGACTGCAATTGTCATGTTTTTACGTTTAAAACTTAGAAAATATGTCAGAAAGTTTTTTTGTTGCTATGCAACGAAAAAAATATATATCTTTTCGAGAATCAGTTTAAATGTCTATTTAAATTCTTTATTTTCTGCGTTTGGCAACATATATTTTCTTTATATATTTACAAATTCATTTTCATTAGTATATATAATACAATGAAGATTTGAAGCTAGAAAAGTCCTGAAAATTTTCACCATGATTTTCAATAATATATTCAACTGTCTTCGTGATTTATTATTGTTACTAGCGAGCTTCGCCCGCTAGCGGCCCCTTTCTGAAAAAAATAATCTCTCTAAATTCGCCTATTATATTATTTAAAATACAGTTACGGCCTCCCGATTTTTTCAAAAATTCTATGCAAGGTGTAAAACCAGTACCCCAAACACACATATAAAGATCATTGAAGAATACAGGATTTAAGGGCTACTTTTACCTAAAAATATGGCAGAAAAAAAAATCGCCCGTTTTACGCCGTAATTTCGCGGTTTTTACAGATTTAAAAATACTTTTAACCGTTGTATCTTTTTGAAATTTTGACACAACTCAAAACGATGTATTCACTAAGAGGTGTATAAAGATGGAAAAGAAATATTGGAAATTAGGGACTTTTTTCATATAAATATGAGCGGAAAAAGTGTCGAAAAAGCAAACAGAATTTTACGATCGGTAGGGATGAGATTTCCGCTTTTTTGGCCACCAGTATAATTTTAGAGAAAATTTTGTTCTTCTAAATCACAAAAATGTTCCGATTACATAATATAGCATTTTCTCTAAAATTTTACTGGTGTGCAAAAAAGCGGAAATCTCATCCCTGGATCGGAGACTCTTTTTCTCGATTTTTTTTCAAAGGGTTAATATTAGAATATTTCAAAAATAAACAAACCGTTGGAAATTAGACAGAAGCGTCTTTGAGGGGGTATTTTTTTTCTTTGTCGTGCCTCCAAAATTAAAAAGGATGGAATCGTTTTAAAATTCGATAGTTTTCGGTCGAAAATTCTGCGGAGAAAAATGGAAAATGAAAGCTTTCGGGAAAACGTTTTTTTTTCAAAAGGTTAATGTTCGTATTTCTTGAAACCGAATAGACCGTCAGAAAGGTCTTTAAATTTCCTTCAAGAATATGTAATTTGTTTTAAAATCCGTGAATCTGCAGTGCGGATGCGACGTTATATAAAACTCCTTAATTTTCGTATTTTCGACAACTTCGTGGTTCTTCATCCGCGGAAAGCTAGTTTCGACCGGAGAGCTCCGCCAGAGAACCGTCTCGGAACTTGGATTTTTTGTCACGTTTCCCGGGTAGTTTTTAATTAATATCTCGGGTAATTACCGGGCGATTTTCTCGAAATTCATTATCACAAAAGGCCTAATCGTCCCGAGTCGATAGACGCCCAGAGCGCCACTCCACTCGGCCGTTGAGAAAAGTTTTTAGCGGTACAGACAGACAGACAGACGTTTACTGCGGTTAATAGTATAGATAACACATAAAAATGTAAATTGATTAAAAAAAAGTAGCAAGGATGGATACATCTATATATAAACAGCTTTTATTAAAAAAATAGTTATCAAAATCATTGTCAACTGGGAAAATAGAAAAAACTCATTAAAGAAAAAAAAAAAAAGGCTTTTAAAATTCAAAGGCAGTATTTATTTTTCTCATTTCCTCTATTATTATCAAATCTTATTCACCTTATATATTACTGCTTATATATTTTTTAATAAATTGTTTATTGAATCGACATAATAAAAATTTTACTTAATAAAAGGATTAATGTCGTAAATGAGGGCTGGATTTTAAGAAATCTACAGGGTGTATCAAACAATCAATCAGTTGTTACAAACTTTCAGGACAGATAGAGTGTGAACTGACGATGAGAAATCACATAGCATGGCCGGAAACTCTTTCCTGACGCGGTAATGACGATACACAAAGGTAGCATTGTATAGGGAAATTTTCATTGTTTCTACCAGAACACTTAATTGGTAATCTTCGTGATCAGTTTACTTAAAATATGTTATAGAAAGGTATGATGAAGATATTATTTTCAGAATAGAGGTAGTAATAATAATTTTTTCCCAATAGAATGTGACTTCTGGACACAAAACACAAGAACGGAAGAAATTTTTACTGTTATTACCACTATTTTGAAAATAATATCTTCATCGTATTATTCAATAGCATATTTTAACCATTTCACCGTTAGCCACGATATAAGTCGGGAGTAAAAGCACTGTTTGCCAGTGAAGCGGTTAAATGAAATAATGATGAAGTTACGGATTGAGGGGTTTGGTAAGAAGAATAAAAATTTCCTTATACAATGTGACGCCTGTATGCCGACACTACCGCGCCAGGAAAGCGTTTCCGACCATTCACTGCATATCGAAATGAATGCTATAAATGAATTTATTAGAAAATACCAACTTGATTATTTTCAGGCACGTTACAAAAGGAAAATTTTAATTAAATATTCTATAAATTAAATATGCCAGTAAAACTAAAATTATATTTTCTTTTTTAAGAACACCGCGAAGGAGAGTTAATTATCTTTTCTTTCATTTGTTAAAACAATGTTATTTCTATTTCATGTATTGAAAATTGTTGCATACAGGCTAATTGTGATGGATGTAAGATGCATGGATGTAAGAGTATAAGCAAAAAATGTAAACGTGTAGGAATGAAAACAATTTATTAAGTATGGAGTATTGAATGAAAGTAATTAAACATGAATAAAAAATAATGAGTGAAGCATACATAATGAGACACTTTCCAACACATTCAGAATATTGTAAAAAACTTTGCAGTTTAGTTAGGTGGAAGATTATCTTTAACCCTTTTGGGACGAGTGATGGATGTACACACATGGCCCCATAAAGTGCACAGAATCCTCGATTATTCCAACCAGATTTTTCTACTTAAAATTTTGGGGTATTTAATTGGGGCATTTTCTTGATTCGCATAGTCCAAAATTTCTGTAGCGAAAATCCGGTGACTAATGATTAAAAATTCTTCAAAAAAGGTCGTTCTCAAGAAGTTAAATAAACAATTTAAAAATACAAAACATGTTAAAAGAAAAAAAAAACAGCTGTTACAATCTATAGATGGAATAATATCTGAATTATTTTGTTCAGCCCTGTATACATACAATATAGTTTTCAAAAAAATAGTTGAATTAGGAAACGCATTACGTGGTTGAGAAATTCCTTTAAGCAATTGCTGAAAATAAGCGAAAATGTCCTCGATTTTTTTTCTCTAGCTCTATAGATGAACTATCGAATTTATACATACTAAGTAATATGCAAAAAATCAAATAAATCTGAATATGCATGGCACAATTTAAAACGTACGTCCTGCAATTATAGCTCGTAGACTGTACTGTAACTTAATTTTTTGACAGTCCCTGTAAGGAACGATAAATGCTATGCACAACCTATGCTTTAAGAAGTATTTTGTAGAACACCCCAGTGTTGTTTAACAATTTTAATATATTTGAAATATTGTAACATCTTTAAAATACACTGGAACCAATTTTTACCCATAGACCCAAAATGTTACGGCATTCTTTTGAGTTAACTTGAAACTAATTCTTTTGTGTGTCCTTGTAAAGAATGATAAATACTATACATAGCCTATTCTGTAGTAAACTGATGTATATCAATGTTAATATCTTTGAAAAAAGCTTAACATCATTAAAATATACATATCATTTTTTTTTTACCCGTAGACTATAATGTAACGGCATTCTTTAGATTTAACTTTAAACTGACTCATTTGAATGGCCATGTAAAGAACTATAAATGCTATGTGCATATATATATATATTGTAAGTATCTTGTAGCGCATCTCAGTGATGTATATCAATTTCAATATGTTTGAAATAATGCAGCATCAATAAAAAAAAGCAAAAATCTAAAATTTAATTATAAAATTAGATTAATGTTATATACATGCACTTGAAGATACATTTATAAAGATTTTTACCATTTAATAGATTTTAATGTGATCCCCGTTTGTGGCCTGGTACACATCCAAACGGTATTCAACCTCTTCCAATGTCGTGGTCAACATATCAGGAGCGATGGTTGCCACACAATTGATTATCCTTTATCTGAGATGGTTTACATCTTTAATTCTCTCAGTGCAAACAAAATTCTTGACATGTCAAAAAAAAAAAAAAAAAAAAAAAAAAAAAAACATTTAATATCAATTTTACTTCCCGTTTCTTTAAACGCACGTAGCCTCTGACGAATGGTTTTGTCTGTAGGCGCATTTCCACCATACTTGCACCGAAAGTTCCGCTGTACGATGGTAACAGATTCAGTTTTTATAAGGCTGCAGGCACATGTTTTACCCAACTGCAACTGAATTTTCGGAAATGCTTTAATTTCCATTGTTCTGCGATTTATTGACAATGGAATGAAGGGAGATTATAATGGTTCAGGAGATAAAGAGCCCAACCCTACTTGAGGGAAAGCTTCCCTGTCCTGCAGTTAAACTGAAGTTTTCTTTCCATGACATGAAAAAGTCATTATACATAAAACACGCCGATGAGTGACCATAAGTAGTGGGTAAGTCTGGCAGAACATTAATTCCCATAACACATTGAGCCTTTTGTTGTGGCATCGCCACCGCAGTGTATTAATTTAATGGAATGAGCGTCTGCTACGTTAATTCAAGGTCAATGAAGCACAGCGCTACATACCACTGGAAAAAAAATTGAAACTGGTGTGGATTAAATTTAATGAATGACCGATTTCTTCAAAATTAACTGACCTGACCTAATTCATACCGTTAACTTGATAGGATTTTTTAAAACCCTGGAGTTCTTTTATGATTTTTTTAAAAATGTATATTCGGATTTTTATGCAATCTTTCAATGCTATATGTTAATGATGTTTATCATACTATTGTCTATCTTGAATGCGAAGTGTAACATTAACAGTTCACTTGCAGTGGTATTAAAAAAAAAAAAATCTTTTATTATATTGTAAAAAAATTATATTGAGTCCCAGAGAGTTTTCAGAAAAAAATATTGTAAAATCCCAAGCAGCGTGACAGCGCTTCTTCTATTTTATGCCGAAAAATCTAATCAGTGCAATAGCTCTTAATTTATTTTATGCCGAAAAGATCCAAGCAGCGCGAAAGCGCTTTATTTATTTTAAGCCGAAAAGACCCAAATAGCGCAATAGCGCTTCTTCTATTTTATGCGGATAAGTGCCAATCAGCGCACCATCAGTAGACCACAACTCTCGAAATATGCTGGGTTTTCTCGACAATAAAACTGAATAGCACGATCGCGTTGCTTGGGAGTAAAACGGTTAAAGTTAATTGAAAAAAATCATTTGCAGTGTATTTTAATGTTTTCAAATGCATTGAATTCAACTTACCGTAATTTCCGGCGTATAGTACACGGATCAAACAATTCTTTTTGTACCCAGAAGTTTTATAGAGTGATTGAAGACAGATACTTACGGCGATCTACCAAGTTAAATTTCTTATTAAAAAATTTCTGGGTCGAAAATTGATTGTTTGATCCGCGGATTATATGCCGGAAATTACAGTATTAAACCTTTTGAGAGACAAAGAATTATGTCTCAGTAATGTTGAATTCTCACCGGAATAATAGAAAAAATTTAAATAAGGAAAAGCAGATTTTTAACCGCTCCCCCCCCCCCCCTCAAAAAAAAACAAAAAAAAAACGTTAAAAATATAAAATTTAGTTCAAAGTTTCTGGTGCCAATCTTATTAAAATTAAAATTAACTTTTCAAAATGAATAAAATATGATATATCGCTCATCCGCAAGAAACTCCAACCCTCAGAACCTCATCACATGTTTTCATTCTTAAGGGATTAATGATTTTGTGCACGTTTTTACTCCTGCATGCAGATGTGACAAAATGACAAAATGGTAAAGTGCAAATGTGACAAAATTTCAAGTTACAGTAAAATCAGGCAAATTTTATTTTCATTCTTCTGTGAAATTTACTTTTGTCAAGACGCGTCATTTTTCTTGCGGGTGTATGATATTATAACCCAACTTGGCGGCGGGATATAACATACCCCACGACCCTCAAGGGGTTAAAAGGAGGGAAATTTTGTTACATTATTCTGAATATGTTGGAATGTGTTTCATAATCTATGCTTGAAGCGTGATTTATTCTTTCTTGTTTTTTTGTAGTAGTTCAGTTCAGGTAATTTCCTCTGAATGACATAAGCTTTCTGTTATAGTTTCAAAGTCATCTCTAAAATCCTTTTGATACCAGCAAAGCTTCGTACCTTTTAGTATCTGTAAATAATATTGAATTCCAAAATCCAGATATGGATGCCACTATAGCAGCGACGTAATGACTTCTTTCGTCAAAAACTAAAAAAATGGAGATAAATGTTATCAATATTTACACCATAAAATGCATTAAATAATTAAAAGACTCAGATGAGAAAGGTAGTAATTACTGGGTTGTTCGGAAAGTCCTTTCCGTTTGGGAAAATCAATTCGTACCGGAAAATTCTGTTGTTTAATTATTATAGATATTGTTTCCGATATCTAATACTTAGATATTAATGGACAAAATTTTTCGGTATAAATTGATTTTCGCAAACGGAAAGGACTTTCCGAACAACCCAATAGTATTGCCAGGTGTCTCAAAGGCCTTGCTGTACAAAGGCATCCAAGGTAGGCATGCCGGGCTCCCCAATCTGACGGGTATTACAAAGAGCTGATATAAGTGTTTCGTTAAATTGGAGCTAAATGATAAAAAAGGGCCAAAAGTGAACTAAACTCTTTTTTTTAGATTTAAAGGGGCTCTCTTCTCTTTGTTGTTTAATTTTATGTTGTTAATCAAGTCTTTCAATTGATCTTCTTATTTACAAAATGAAGTTTCACATATTTTAATTTAAAGTGTTTTCCATATTGTACTACCATAGTTTCTTCCAAAGATTTTTTAAGTAGATAAATTTAATTAAAAAGCTACCCAGCAAAGAAATAAACTGTGGACCATCAGATGGAAAAAGATGGCAGCCAGCTATGCCATCAACGGTAAAGTGCAATGGTGCCATTACTTAAACCGGTACAAAAGTCTCCGGGCGAAATGCAGCTGGCCAATCAGTGATGTTCAACAGCATGTCAGCATTGGTACGCCCTCACATTATTTCAGTCCATCAGTTTTCCTGCAGTGCTAGCACCTATCCTACAGCAATTTTTTTACTGGTACAGCACTTTTAATCCAGCTCCATCACTTATCCTACAGTGTTTATACAGTGGCAAACCACCGGACAGCCTTTTTTTACTATGAGCAGACACCCACCCAGCACCCTTACAAAAATTTCTTGTAAAAAGTATCATAGAATTCTTGACCATTATTCTATAAGCTAGTTTAACCGAAAGCAGTATAGAGAAACATTCGAATATATTCAGATTTCTCCAACATACAGTGGACCCTCCCAAGTACTAACCGCGTTCGACGCTGTTTGGATTTTGTGATCGGACGAGAATGGACCACAAGCATTTCTGACGTCAAAGAAAGCCACGATGCATTATAGGCTAATCAGGTCCTCTATTTATCCCACAAGCGTTTACCAAAAGCCAATTAAATTCCTTAACGCTTGTGGGAAACATTGCGAGCTCTGCCCAATGCTAGTGGTCAATTGATGACTTCAGCGAATGCTATGGCTTTTCACACCGCAACTGTTCTTATTAGATATTTTAAGTTTGTTTCTTTTGCAATTTGCTTCCTAATCTTTAAAGCCATATAGAAGTCGTATACATTTTATAGGCTGATTCTCAAAAGTATGAATTATGAGAACCGAAATCATTTGTAACTTAGAAAATCAGACTTGAGAAAAAAAATTCCGTTAAAATAAAGAATATATTTATTGTTTTACTAATTTATTTTATTATTAATGGTTGTTATTGTTCTTGATCATAATCGCAACGTATGTAATCGTCGCATATAAAACATTAAAAATTCCAGAATGAAATTACAAATACCCAGAATGATGAATTCTGAAATACTCAGTCTTCGATTTTCACAACGCCACCTAGTGTAAAGGTTCCCAGCAATAATACTGCAAAAGTTCGTGCACTTCCATCGCATGATGGGCCAGCGCATGAAATAAAACGGAGGCCGATCAGAATTTTATCTAATCATTTCCAACAGCTAAGTTGGCTCAAGCTGTCCAGCAGTGGTCATGCAGTGGTAGACCATTAGCCAGCATTTCTCCATCATTACCAGCACCTATCTTTCTGCTGGCCAACAATTTCCTCTTTGTTGGGGCTGTAATCTCACGCATCTGTTATCTGCTGCTTTCTGTTTAAAAGAATTTGCTATGTTAGGAAATTTTAAGTACTTTAGGGCATTATGAGGAATGCAGTAGCAACAAACAAGTATTGAAATTTGTTGCTATTAATATTAAATGAATGCCAACACTTGCCTTTCCATATCGCACCCGACTCACAGTACACTCTCAAAAAAACTTCCGTCTTTTCACAGAAAATGCACTGGCAGCACTGCTGCCAGAAATTGTCTGTATATTGACGATTTTCTGTTTATTTTTTTCTCTGTCAAAAGAGGAAAAATATCCGTCACTTGAAAAAAGTTTGGAAAAAATCAATGCGGAAGAGGCGGGGATCGAACCAAGGACCCCAGGATTACCAGACCAACGCTAATCCACGGCGCTACGGCTGCTCATGATGATTGTGCGTTAAAATAGAACTCTTCATTTCATATGGTGTGGGTTGGTGTATTTCGTTAAAAAGCTTTTAATTATGCAGTTAATCTCGGAAAGATTTCATCTTTAATGAAACTGTGGCTGGGTTTTTTTTACGTTTAGTATTAATATAGTATAAAAATGTGAATTTTAAATATATTACGTAGAATGTTAGAGAAAAAACATGGATGTTCTATTTGTGAGAATTTTTGAACGAATAAAGAAAGTAATTGTTATTTATTTTTAAATTCGAAAACATTTTTGTCTTTTAAAACTAAATTAGACATTTTAATCAATAGAATATTTTTGTTTTTCATTTTAAAAATAAATTCGAACTTATTACTAACAGACCCAATGCGCATGCGTGCTGGATAGAAACGGAAACTTTTCCTCATTTTTCGACGCTCGGAATGAACTCACAGAACAAATACGTTTTCTGGGAGAACAGAAATTATTTGTGAAAAAATAACGATAACTTAGTGTATATTGACGAATTTTTCTGACAGTGTAGCCGAGAGGTTTTGCCTTCGAAACTGGTCGACAAGAGGTGCTGGTTTCGAACACAATCGCACCCGTCGGACTAATCGTTCGGAGTTTTCCGTAGTTTTCTTCGAATCTTGAATTTCTTTGATAAAATACGGTTTATTTTCCCTTAGAAAGACCCAACAACGGAAAACTCTCCCCTTAAGGCCTATATCCCTCGTGCAGATAATGGACCCTATTCTTCCTTTCGGTTCGAGATTCTAAAAATCTCGTTTTACCAATTGTGACTTCACACTAATACTGCTTGCTGTACATAAAGTACGCAGATGATTACAACTAATATTTATTTTCAGCTAATAATTCATAAAGAAATTAACCCTACTCTTCCTTTCGGTTCGAGATTATAAAAATCCCATTCTGCCAATTGTGCAAAGTAAAAAAAATAAATAGAAATTTAACAGATGATAGAAGACTATTGATAATCTTTCATCATATGGTTAACACATTTTTTTTTATTTGTTCACATACCGTTTTTATCACATGGAACTATTAAGAAAGAAGAACTGATATATCCTTAAAATAGTGAAGCTTCAACTATAATCGTTTTCGCAGGAGTTCATTACCACCGCAGCAAATTTTCACCAGTAAATTAATGTAGAATTTTTTTGTATTTAAACGCCTCCTTACTGTAAAATTACAAGCAAAAATAATTGTTAAAACCGATATTCATTTTCAACAGATCTGCCACATTGTTACAACTAAGACAACCGCCTATCATAGTGTCAACGAAAAGATTATAATATCTGGGAAAACTGACACCAGTAAAAATAAATAGAAATTTAAAATTTTTTCATCATATTTGTGAGAGAAATCCTCCCTCCTCCAAAAACGCTTCAATATAAAATCGGTTCATATTTGCAAAAGTTATGCGTGAACAACAAATACATACAGGTCGAAATCATAACCTCCTCTTTGAAGTCGGTTAAAAATAAGACGGATTTTTCTATTAAAGTTTACTGGTGGAAGTTTTCAAAGGCGGTAATCAGAAACTGTTGATCAGATTAAAAGAAACAGCTACCATCTTGTGACAACCTCCTGAATTAATTCACTGGCAACTGATGGACGTTATAGTATATATCCCCTCTTCTTTATTCATAACTCCATTCTTTATCATTTGAGCTCTTCAATTATAATATTAGTGTAAGCATACTTTAAAGACAGTAGAAACACTTCCCCACATTATCCGTTCCTTTCCTTAAACAATTTCCTACTGGTTATTCTCCGTAATTTTCG
>CAXHSM010001417.1:0-33000 GCA_964019185.1 Maratus speculifer | reverse complement strand
GTTGCAACTGATCGTGTTAAAATGGTTTCAATTATTAAACCTTGGGAAGAATTTTGTGAAATTTTAGTGAAAAAAACTATATTCTTTCAAAAAAAACATCACTATGTGTATAAAATATAAACAATATTCCCTAAGTACAAGAAAGGAAATCTACTGAATGCAGAATGCTTTGAAGTTGGTGAATTTTCTATCCCATCATAAGCATTTTACCCATGGCTAGTCGCAAAAAAGTACCATTCTGCTTGAAGGACAAAGTCTTTCTCATGATGACGAAAATTTTACAAAATTCTTTTTATTTTTATACTGGGTATTATTTGTCACTAAAATAGAAAATCTTTGATACTGATGGGACAGAAATCTTTATATTATTCATCACATGTTTTTGAAATGTATAAACTGTGATGGCACCATGTGTAAGGTGATCACTTATAACACAAAAGCTCTTGCATTTATCAAAATACTATTATCTTTATTACTAATATACGAAAGGATGGATAGTGGCATGCTTCTTCACACAGAGAAAATTTTGTATCTCTTTTTGAATGACAAATGTAAAATCAACAGAATAAATCGAAGGTCAATAAATGGAACTGCAGAAAATCGCTGCATACGAAATTACATTAGATTAATTTTAAATACGATTTTTCAATCGGTAAATTAAGATTTATTCTGTTGAGCTGATTCAGAGTATCAGACCAGATTAAGTAATCGTTGAGGTTATTTGGGTAAAATAGTCCTCCAGTGTTCGGGTCCGGGATGGCTCAGTTGTAAGAGCATTGGCGACTTCAGCCAATACATCCCTGGTTCGAATTCCTGACTTTTTCCACCCATAAATGGAAATTTACATCTGTTATAATTAATTTACCGATAAAAAAATCGTGTTTAAAATTAATCTAATGTAATTTTGTATGCAGCGATTTTCTGCAGTTCCATTTATTGACATTCGATTTATTCTGTTGAGCTGATCCAGAGTATCAGACCAGATTAAGTAATCGTTGAGGTCATTTGGATGAAATAGTCCCCCAGTGTTCGTGTCCGGGATGGCTAAGTTGGAAGAGCATTGGTAACTTCAGCCAATACATCCCTGGTTCGAATCCTGGCCCGGACTTTTTTCACCCAAAAATGGAAATTTACATCTGTCATAATTAATTTACCGATTGAAAAATCGTGTTTAAAATTAATCTAACATTATTTAAAAGTTTTTTTTTTTAATATTGATTAGTTAAGTGATTAAATGGCGAAAAAGATATAAAATACATTTAAACATTATTTTGGAATTGCAATGCATTTTATAAATAGATAATAATCTATTTTCATATTTTATATTATGCATATCCAAGTTGGGTAAGTATTGCAGTAGCTCCAATGACTAGTTTTTCAGAGCAGTAAGTTTTAACAGCATTAAATTACTGCTAAAAAATGAATATTTATAACTGTCTGATATTGTGCATTATCTTACGATCACAGGTCTTGTCGGGCAAAACATTCGTAGAATGAATATTGTAACTGTAATACTGCGCACTACTTCACGCTCGCACTACTGGGGTTCGGGGGGGGGGGGGGGGGCACAAAAAATCAAGATATTCATAGCACGTGTAACACGTGCTACTATGTAAAAAAAACCGGCACAGAAATCACTGATCCGAACTCTCTGTTAGGAGGGAATTCTTCCATGTTCTGCGAAATCATCTTTCATGATCAAAGTTCATCGCTACCTTTGAATTTCGATCGGTTTTATTTCTTTTTACCTCATTATGTTACTAGTCATCATAGCTATACGTTTTGATTCGCAGGTCACGATTTCAACCACCTGCTGAGTATTAACCGTGTCTTATTAGTTGTTCTTCCATCCCACTGAGAAACGCGTAAAGGAAAAAACAGAAGGATGTCTGACCCTTATAAGCAAAACATTCTAGAAAAAAGATACACACCCTATTCAAGTATTTACGGTATACAGTGTCTGATTAAGGATAGTGTTTAATAAAAATTTATATCAATAATTTGGTGTAGGTAATCTTTTCAAAAGAAATACAATTGCTTGTCTTCATTTATATAATAAATATAAGCTTAAATTTAAAACCAAAACAACATGATTTCATTAAAATTCTGAAAAATACTACATATATCTATATATTAATGCACTGAAAAGTAAAGAAAGTCATGAAAAAGAAATTTAAATGCGCAGAGTTTAACTCAAATTACGGTGAATTTGATTATGGGAGATTAATGGACTTAAATCAAAGTTTAGCCAATTTAGCCAGCTATCGCCAATGTGGCATCATTTATGGTAAAATATTTTTTATCTCTAAATTCGGCAATAATTGACCAATTTGACTAAAATTGGACATTAATTTTGCAGATGATCTTTTCAACTATTGTTGTGAATTTTAAGACAGCGCAAATAATATTTCTTTTCTAACAAATGTATTTTTACGTGAATATTAAAAAGCGAAAGAAAACTTTGGTGAAAATTACGTCACATTTAAAACGATGCATTTCAAATGTCTTATTTAAAAGAAACTTATTGCTTATAGCCAGAGTTGGGCAAAATACATCGAAAAATCATTTTCGATACAAAATACAAAATACATTAGTTTTAGAATCTAAAATACAAAATACAAAATACTTTTCAAATTGAAAAAGTTCAAAATACAAAATACATGTATTTTGAAAATACATTCAAAATACAAAATACATTTGAAAAAAAATGTATATGAGATTATATGTTTTGTATATGAGATGTATATGAGATTAGATTAGATGTGTCCGAAAAAGTTAGCTGCCCAATTTTAATCCCGACACACGGCTCGGGCCTGACCGGACCTGTTTTTCAGTCGTTCCGGGTCAGGTATCGGGTTTATTATTCTTTTCAGAAAGATAAACTCAGATGAGCCTCGTCATCACTTTTTCGGGTCCCGGCTTTACATTTTTCGGCAGATTCGGGCCTGACTAATTCTTTCCAGATCGGATCGGGATCAGGTTTCATTTTTTTCCTAGAGAACTAATTGCGGTAGTCAAAAATATTAGTATAGATCCCGATCCAGCCCGTATGAAAACCATTGGCTCATTCCATCTCGGTCAGCCTATGGGAAAAATCAGTAAAATATGGCCCGACCCGACAATTTTTTTTTTTTTTTTTTTTTTTTTTTTTTTTTAATGTACCTATTTTTAAATTGCTCTAATTTTACCATTACAATTATTATTATTCTTTATGACTAGTAAGTATATTTCTGGATAATAAAATTAAAGCACAGCAAAGGGAACTCTGAAAATGAATCTGTCTATAAATTCTGTCTTAAACAGGAAATGTATTGATTCATGCAAAATAAATTTGATAACAAGAAAAAAGATTATGATACATTTACAACAAGCTACGTTCCTCGTCCTTGCTAAAAAATAAACTTGTCTATAATCTATTTTTTCTCCTATCCTGTGCGAATCCTTCTCAGAAAATTTTACTGTATAGCATTTTTCGATTTCTAAGTTTCCAAGGCATAAAATGATATTAAGACTGCTCTTATCTGTTCTGCTCAAGGAGTGCAAATGTTTTGACACATTTACAAATCCATTTTTTAACGGAAAGTTATAAAATTGGAAGGCCTGATTATGGAAATGATTTGGAATCGAACTGAATTTTCCATTTTTCTGTCAATAAATTATCTGTTGATAATATTATTAGCTTTTATATGCCCGTTGAGTTATAATGATTTCGATTACGTGACAAGCACGATTTTCACCTTAGTTTCAGTGGTTATTCTTCTTTCGCCTGGAAATTCGATTCAAAACGCCCACTTTGACATTATTTTCTGAAAAATCTATTGTATTTGCAAATTATGTGAAAATGACTGGCGATTAAATAATTTTTGCACCTTCTATTTTCATGCATTTCGAAACAAAAATAAATTAAAACATGTGTATAAAGTTGCCCTTTTTGACTAAGAACAGCCTTAATTATAACAAAAACATTTACATAAAAATAAATAGCATTTTAAAATTAAATATCGCAGTTCAAAGAGATTTTTTAAAAGAAAGTCTATAGACTTTCGTTTAAATACATGAAAAAAAAAATATGTATTTTTGATTAGAATTCCTCGTACAAGATGATTTTTAACCACATCGACATAGAAATTTATGTTTTCTGGAAATTTAATTGGTCCGGGCTAATCAAGTTTTTGCACGAACAAGGCCTGGACGAACTTTTAGCTTTTATATCGAGCCGGATTAATTCCGGGATTTTATTTTTTGTATCAGGCTGTGTTAATATTTCTTTTCTACGGATCGAAACTTTATACTGGTTCGGTTTATGTCGGAATGGACCGATAAAAAAAGGTCTTTGTTCGGTTTAAACCGGACATAATAATTTCGGCCTGTGTAGACCTCTCATTTGTTCTTGCACAAAGCAACTGTTAGGCGTTTTTGTAACACCGATTAAATTCTTTGAAATTATAAATTATCAAAGTAAAGAAACAAAAGGAAAGATAGATAAAGAAAACAAATCAATCTATTTGAAAATATTCTTTATAAAATAAACGAAGAATACTTAGAAATAAAATGTTGAAATGTATACAAAAATATAAAATCTTTCTTGGGTATAATTCAGCTTCATTTTAAGCATAGGAGTAAAGTGTTATCAAAACAATCTATAAATCAAAATTATGCTTGAAAATTACAATTGGCCTTCAAAAGAAAAAAAAAACTCTCAGATTGAAAATGACTTCATAAATATCTTTTTGGAGAATTTATAATTAAGGATAGACAGAGCAGGTTTTAAAGGCCGAAACTGAATTTCGGTGATTGGAAGTAATAGTTAATAATAATACATAACAGAATATGAAGTTTGGTGACATTTAGTGCATTAGTTCTTGTTAAAATACTGTAAATGGTGAAAAATGCAGCATAACAGCGCCACCTGCTGGACGATTTGCACCAACACTTAATTAGTGACGATTTATATTAAGATCAAACTAAATCTGAAATTCGTTGAGAATCTATGCATTACTACTTGAGAAACAGCTAGTGCAGAAATCGTGAAAAATGTAGCATAGCAAGGTTACCCATCTGCTGAGCAATTCACGCCAAAACTTAATCGGCAACAACTTATGTCAACGTCTAACTGAATCAGAAATTTGATGAAAATCTGTGCATTAATTTTTGAGATACAGTTTTTGCGAAAATTGTGAAAGACGAAGCATATCAGCGGCACCTTTTGGAAGAGTTACACCATTACCTAATATCTAACATAACTTATGTAAATGTCTAACAGAATCT
Source organism: Maratus speculifer (assembly GCA_964019185.1). Lineage (NCBI taxonomy): Eukaryota > Metazoa > Arthropoda > Arachnida > Araneae > Salticidae > Maratus > Maratus speculifer. Next base: position 27,732 of record CAXHSM010001417.1, on the reverse strand, counting down.
AAAATTTTATTAAATTCTGTGCGTTAATTCTTAAGATAGAGGGCCCACAAAATTTGTATCATACACTGATAAACTCATAAGTAGACATTTCCTAAAAACCGTCAGTGTTCAGGGCCTTCAAAAATATAAATCCATCGACAATCTGAAGTCGAATTTTTTCACGAATCCAATACTTTTTTGTTGTAAAGATACGGAAAAGTATAAAACTGCGAGTGAGTAAAATTCGAAACGGCAGTTCAATAGTTATTCTTGGACGTATACATAAACACATATATGTAAAAGCATTGTACAGCCTCTTTCGTAGGTTAAATATCCACCAATATGTATAATAATAAATACGTAATTCGATTTATTAAAAATACAATTCGATAATGCCTCAAATACTACTACGCAAATACAATCATGCTTCTCACGAATAATAAATAAGAAATAATTTAAAAAGGAATGTTAAATAAACATGTTAAATATTTTCGTTTAAATCTTGGGACTATCATAATGTGTAGAAATACAACGTTTGGAGTATCATGATACCAAATAAATTTATTAAGTTATTTTTTTAAAGTCATGTTTTTTGTGTTTAATAAATGTCTTCTATCAATGCATCATTTTTCGTCATGGTCTGTTTTGAAAACCCTCCAATCTTGAATGAGTCATTACATTAAAAGTTAGAGGCGTGCGAAAAAAAAAAAACTGCGCCCCAGGCAAAGATTTAATTTGGCGCACCCCCCCCCCCTACCCAAAACTTCTCCTTGTAATAGGCCAAAAATAACGTTGGTACTATAAATTTGGCGTCCCCTCAATTTCCGCGGCCGGGACAACAGTCCCTTTCCTCCCCCCCCCCCTTTCTCACGGCGCTGTTAAAAATACTTTAAATACTCATAAGGTAATTTTCTTTCAGTTTTATTGTAAAGATGTATTTAAAGATAAGTATGTTATACTTGATATAATGATTGCAAATTAAAAATTCATATTGCTATTTAAATATGAAAACACTGCTTTCTCTGAAAGAATCATTTATTGATATTTTTTTTTTTTTTTATTAATTTGCAAAGTTAAATGTTAAACATTTCTGACACACACTCTCTGAACAATAAACGTTGATCTCGGTTGATACATAAATACTCGGGATACTCAGGATACATAAATAACTTCACAATTAGTAATGTGAAAATTTCTATGCTTATATATCTGTACAAAATACAAAATAATGTTTCATTAATCTTTCGTAAATTTTAGTCGAAACAAATATATGCACATTCCCGCATATTGAAAATCATAAACATTCTTCTAAAGGGGGGATAATTTTGTAATTAAACAAATTAACATTCTCATTGATATTAAAAATTTTCATCTGTAAAACTTCCGTTTACAATCGAAACTCAAAAAGAATCAAACTTTGGCTTCGTACAGCAATCGTACACAAACATTAAATTACATTTCTTCTCTACTACTACATTACTTTTTTTTATATGGTTATTTAAAAAACACTAGACACAGTAAAAATCTAAATAATTCTTCCTGTTTATCACAGTAGTTTTTGTCGTTCGCTTAGAAACGTTATAATTATAAAATCTAGAACATTAGAATTGTAACAGTTCAGCAAAAATGCCTAAGTAAAACAGAAGATTGATTCTAATCCTTATCGTATCAGTAATTGTATGTTTGCATAACTTTCAGAAACGAACCCTATAAGACAAAGAAAACAGAAGGTTCGTATTATTCTTTTATGAATTTTACGTCTGCGGTTTCAAGGAAGCAGCTGGAAACCTACAGAAATGTATTTTGAATATGAAATGTATTTTCAAAATACAAAATACTTGAAAAAATCATTTCAAAATACATTACCAAAATACTTTCGTTTAGTGAGGTTAAAATACAAAATACAAAATACAAATGTATTTTGAAAATGTATTTCAAATACATGTATTTTCGATACTGCCCATCTCTGCTTATAGCATTGTTAAAAAATACAGAGAGAGAAAAGATTCTGTGCTAGGGAAGTGCTTGAGACATACAGTAGGGTGGGTCGAAAAAATCGAATTTTTTCAAATCCACTATTAATAGTGCGGAAAAGTTGCCTTTTGTAATTAGAAGGATAATGCAAAAAAAGTTTTTGAAATCGGTTAATATCTTTAGGTCGCGCATCGCACTTGAAGTTCGGAAAAGTTTGACCAAAAATGACATTTTTTGAAATTAATGATGGAAATTTAAAAAAATTCAAACCTACTTCTAATAGTGCGGAAAAGTTTCCTTTTATAACTAAAAAGATAACGCAAAAACTTTTTTTGAAATCGGTTAATATCTTTAGGTCGCCCATCGCACTTGAAGTTCGGAGATTTTGATCAAAAATGACATTTTTTGGAATTATTGAGGAAAATTAAAAAAATTTCGAACTTGCTTGTAATAGTACACTAAAGTAACTTTTTACAATTAAAACATACTTTTTTTTTCTTTTTTAAATATATTAATACCTTTAAGTCCATTTAAGTTGGCGAAATTTTATGAAAATTGACAATGTTTCATATAAAAGATGAAAAGTCGTCTTCTTTTCTAATTTTTTTCTAATAACATAAAAATATTCCATTATATGCATAGAAACGTAAAATAAAATCAATTTTAAAATTGGTTAATAATTTTTCATAATACATTGTTTATAAATTACGAAAAAGTAGAAAAGTATATATTTTTAACTATTTTATTTATTTAAACATTTATATTGAGTGGATTTAGAACACTACTTAATAAGACATTCTTCAACAAAAAATTTTAAATCAATTTTAAACAAGTTTTACTTATGCAATATTAGGCTATTTGCATTATAGTAATTTTAGAAAATAGTTATTTTCCTTTTAACCTTCATTTTTTACCTCGTGTAAAGCCTTGTAGTGATATTTATTATCAAATGTTGTCATAAGTGATCGCGAAAGCAAAGATGATCTAATATAGCCGTATCTGCTATTAGAGCCACATCCTTTTTCAGAAGCCTCACTCACAAGTTTCACACATCATTCCACCGCCTGTGTGTGTGGTACGGAAACGCCCTTATTGTTTTCATTTCCAATTCTGAGAGAGATTTTGATTCAATAAAAGAGAAAATTCTCTCTGGACTGATTCTGTGTAAAAAGTTGGTGAAGTAACTTTGCAGCTCGACAAATCAATTAGTTCAGTCTAATCCTTAGCGCGAAAATTTAACTTGCGTATCACAAAATCTCTCACAGTTGCCACTTGTTTTGTCACCAGTTTCATTGCTTTCAAAACTTGTTGTAATCCTAATAGCCATATCACACGGGAGGCTTTCGCTCAACTTTTCCCCAACAGAACATTTCAACGAGCAAAACTTGATTGACCTTGATGATGGAGAGAATTTTGGTGGTTATTTTAGCTCACCGAGCATTTTCCGTGTCGCCCGGGAAATGTTGAACGTTCAGTCAGCGCTGATCATTTGAACCAATAGGAGCGAAGCGAGAGTTCGAAGTTCGAAGAACCTGTTTACCAAGTACGCAGTGGTTGGGAGAACATGTTGTGTCAAATGATTTCTGAAATACTTGTTGTTTATCATTCTACGTGTGATACCGCTATAACTCTCGCACATGCTCTCTCTCATCTGCAATCATTGCCAATGGTAGGTTTTATGGATGAGTGAAGTAAGCGTTACCCTCAATAACAGGGTCTGTAACTTCCTGCAGACTTTTTGATAGGTAGCGCGATGTTGTTATTGTCTTGTGTATATGCTTTAATTAATGGAATTATTCTTCTTAATTTCAAACCATACAGGCACACATGTTTCTATGATGAATAAAACTAACTGCTTCGTTTCAGTCCTAGGGTTTTCTGTGGATATATACAGTCTGAGAATTCGATTGGCGGTCGTTAGCCACCGGGAATGAGAAATGGTCCCTGGATCTCGGACAGAAAGATCCTCAGGATAGAAGCCCGATCATACAGCATTGATATTTTAAAAAGATATTTTTGATCTTTACTGAGGTCATTTGGGTTTTCAACAGTCACTATTGGGCGAGAGCAATTGATTGATTCAAACTTGATGACAGGTTGTCTTTCGCAAGCAGGTAGTTGCTTGCTTATAGGACGAGAAAATAATGCTGGCCGTTTGTTTTTATCTTCAATGCATTGAAACAAGTGCCTAAACGGAAATTCGATGAAATGCAACATGTAAATGCACCGCTGTAAGGGCCTGCGTATCTTCATTTCCAAATTTCGAATAACCCTTTTTTTCAATGCCGTATTGATAGAGGAGCTATCACATCCAAATACAAGGACTTCATCTAAGGAGATATTCTTCTGAGGTAGATATAAAACGATACTTTCACAAACATTTTTTCCGGTTCCATTCATAGGCGTTAGATGACCAACATATTTTGATCATCCGGCTTCTGAATTAAAGAAATGTGCCCTTCCCTATTAGATCTTCGATAGCGTTTAACACCGATTTTTCCTTGATATAACGTAACTGTTTGTGGTAATTACATGACAAGCCTGAAAGCCAGCTGTGTTCACAGCTCATATGCGCACTGAGCAATTGGAATAGAAAAAAATCGGTTTGTCAGTTGTTTTTGTAATCAGCCTATATCAATTTTGATCATATTTTCCAAAATTCAGGTACGATGCGCGATTTAAAGGTATTAAAGATTTAAAAAAGAAAAAAGTTATTTTTTAATTGTAAAAAGTTACTTTAGCGTACTATTACAAGCAAGTTCGAATTTTTTTTAATTTTCCTCATTAATTCCAAAAAATGTCATTTTTGATCAAATTTTCCAAACTTCAAGTGCAATTCGCAACTTAAAGATATTAACCGATTTCAAAAAAAAATTTGCGTTATCTTTTTAGTTGTAAAAGGAAACTTTCCCGCACTATTAGAAGTAGGATCGAAATTTTTTAAATTTTCATCATTAATTTCAAAAAATGTCATTTTTGGTCATATTTTCTGAACTTCAAGTGCGATGCGCGACCTAAAGATATTAACCGATTTCAAAAACCTTTTTTGCGTTATCCTTCTAATTACAAAAGGCAACTTTTCCGCACTATTAATAGTGGATTTGAAAAAATTCGATTTTTTCGACCCACCCTAACATACAGTGGCGGTCAAATATTTCCGGCCAGCAAACATTTTTCAGTTAATTTGTAAATATACCCATATGAAGAGGAATCTCAAAGTGATATTTATACATTTTATTGACATAATAGTTAGGAACTTACTTATAGAAGAACATGTAAATATCAATAAATTTAGAAGAACATGTAAATATCAATAAATTTAACTGACAAAATTAAGCATAAAGAAAAACGCATGTTCTCAAAAGTTTCCGGCCACCTTCACAAGTTTGTAAAAAAGTGGTATTGTAATAGAAAATTATAGTGACATGATAGTGATCAACAATATTTACGAATCGTATTTTATCGTATTACTATTTTATTAGCTTTAGCAATAAGTACTGCGGCGCAGCAACATGACAATTATACAATCAACGGTTAAAGATCGTCTATGGTACGTTTTCCCCCTATTTCTTGCAATTTTGGCCAAATTTCGGCTGATTTGGAATATTTATAGTTCCGCAGACTTTTTTCAACTTCTTTTCAAAGATTTTCTATTGGATTCATGCTAGGCGCTTAATCTGATCATTTCAAAAACGAAATTTTTTGTGCGAAAACCATTGCTTATCGAGGTTTGCAAACATTATTTATGTCGTTATCATGTTAAGAAAAATAGATGTGACCATTTTTTTTTTCTCTAATAAGGCAGAAAATAGTCTTGCAAGATACCCTTATACATTGTATAATTCACCTGGCTGTGGATTTCAAATAACGGACCGACACTTTTTGAGGAAAATACTCCCCACGGCATAACGTGTCCTCTGCCATGCTTCATTGTAGGAATAACATAGGTCGAATCATATCTTTTGTTGTTAGGTCATTGGACGTTGTGTCTGCCATCACTTCCAAAACTGTTTCGAATTCGATTGATGGAAAAACAGAACTTTTTTCCAGTTTTCACTTGACCAGAATTTGTGTTCCTTGGAAAATGAAAGTAGGGTACGTCGGTATTTCTTTTACCTTTGAAAATTTTTTAACACCGACTCTTCCATAAAGTTCTGTATCACGTCAGCATCATAACACGGTAGACTAACTTATTTCAGCAATATTTTCATTCCGTAAATCGCAGTATATTGCAACGGAATTTTCATGCGGATTATCAATGGTTTTTCTCCTGATAATTCTGTCCTCAGGAATAGTAACTTTCCGGGGTCTCCCGGACCTCTGAATGTCCTGAAAACCATAACCATCTTTATATATTTTTGTAAATATTGTTTACAGTCGATTTTACCGATCTATAACTTAGCCGTAATATCTCGAAAAGATTGGCCTTTTGTCGACAAACTAATCACTCATTTATAAACAATAATTGTTGAATTTTTCAAATTTGACGTATTCACATTCAAGTACACGTTGATTCATTCATAAATACAACCAAAAAACACTTTATGGATATAAAAAAAACTAAAGAATGATAAGTGGCCGGAAACTTTTGAGAACATGCGTTTTCTTTTATATTTTATTTTGTCAAAAAAAATTTATTGATATTTACACGTTCTTCTATAATTAAGTTCCTAACTAATATGTCAATATAATGTATAAGTATCGCTTTGAGATTCCTCTTCATATGTGTATATTTACAAATTAACTGAAAATTTTTTGCTGGCCGGAAATATTTGACCGCCACTGTATATTTTAATTATGATTTCATGTATAATCAAATGGATATGCGTCGCTGAAGTTTAAAATGAGTTATTTCATGCATAATGCGAAATGCATAGTATTTACAGGGACACACAAAATATTCCAAATAATATATTCTATCCGAAGTACTGTTATAATTAATGGCTGTTGGATGGATGAAATGCATTTTTAATTATGATATACGCTTTTAAGTTTCACTAAAGGTATGAATATTATATGGTGTGTATAAATGCTAATAGTTATAAGATTAAGATATACGGGGTCGTACAAAAAATCTCGGAAAGGTTACAGAATATGAGCGTAATTTATTTAAAGATGGTTTTTAAATAAGTTATGCATGTTTACGTTGAACTGCATTCAGCTTACAAAGAAATATAGATAAAATTATATACATGTTCACACAAAGAATTGGATACATAGTCGCCTTTGGATGATAATTTCTTCAAGTATGACTTAAGTAGTTTAAAGAGTATTTTTGTTTGAACTAAATTTTAGCAAAGTACTTTCATGTATTGAAGGTACTAGGTAAACTACAGGGATGAACAAAAGTATTCAAGTAATAGATATTTCCCTGGATAACCAAGTTTTGTTAAAGATTTCAGGAAGAGTTGGAAAGTGTTTCATAATCGATGCTTAACGCATGATTTTTCTTACTTGTTTATATTGCTATATAGTATGCAAAAATTTAATTCAGTTAAGAAGTGATAATCCTTTCAGTAATTTCCGGAAATAAACAGAAATGTACTGGAACTCTGATATGGAAGAAGGAAGAATCACTAGGAAGAAAAGTGACACATCTCGACAAAAATAAATTTCACAGGAGAGGCAAAAGACCATGCATGATTTTACTCTATCTTGAAACTATAAGACTTAGCTCTGCATGCAGGAATAAAAAATTACATAAAAGTATAAAATCTTTAAGGCTCCCGTCCCTGCCCGCGAAGATACTCACGAGCTAATGCTATTCCTATGGAGAGGCATACTCTTTCGCATTTTGACATTTTAAAATGATTTTTTTTTTCATTGGCTAGCTGAGGTCCCTTTCACGATCGCTCTTTGATTACTTTTTCGATTTTATACGCAGGTATTTTTTTTATAAAGTTACTTTCACTTAAAAAACCGGTTCAGAAAGTGAAAGTAACTTTGTAAAAAATACCTGCGACCAAAATCGAAAAATTAATCAAGGAGCGATCTTGAGTGGTACCTCAGCTATCCAATGCAAAAAAAAAACCAATTATTTAAAAATGTCAAAATGCGAATGAGTTATTAGAAAAAATCCTCCCCAATATAGGAATAGCATTAGCTCGCGAGTGCCTTCGCGGACAAGGACAAGGGCCTTTAGAAGGAAAACGTAGGATGTGGTTTGGAGGCTTCGGTAATTTTACCTCCCCACACAATCCACCCCTCTTTTGAGGACACAAATGGACATTTAGTGTAATAAAGTGGTTTTCTGCTTAATACACATATGAAATCGTTTGTGTAGCAAGATGAACCTATGACACACTTATTTATAGAATAAAATGATGAATGAATTTTTGCAACCTATGTCACTTTTTTTGCGGGTGTGTGATATGATCTACAGAATTTATATTCCGGGTTGCATGCAAAATATTAGTTAAATTTAAAAACACATATTAAAATTGTAAACTCACTTCCAGTAATTATTGCTCAAATACAGTACTTTAAAAGAATTCTTTTGTGCGCTCCTGTAAATGGCAATACAAGCACAAACAGTATTTAGAGGGTTATTATGATTGAAATTTACAGGTTCAGAAATCTCTATAGATAGTACAAGAACTCCAAATGAAACAAAATTTTAAAGATGTAAATTTTCCAAGAGGATGAAAAAAGTCCGTGCCAGGATTCGAACCAGGGATGTATTGGCTGAAGCTGCCAATGCTATTCCAACTGAGCCATCCTGGGCGAATACTGGAGGACTAATACACCCAACGAACCTTAACGATCACTCAATCTGGTCTGAAACTTTGGATCATCTCAACAGAATAAATCGCGGAAAAGTTAATATATGGAGCTGCAGAAAATTATATACGAAATTACATTAGATTAATTTATAACACGATTATTCAATAGGTAAATGAATTATAAGTTGTACATTTTCCAAGTGGGCGAAATTTGTCCGGGATAGCTCAGTCGGTAGAGCATTGGCGGCTTCAGCCAATACATCCCTGGTTCGAATCCTGGCCCGGACTTTTTTCACCCACTTGGAAAATTTGCACCTGCAATAATTCTTTTACCGATCGAATAATCGTGTTATAAATTAATATAATATGAAACAAAATTTCTCTAGAATCTAAAGTTAAACTGAAAATTACAAGCTAAACTGTGAGAACAAAATAAAGCCGTGGTTTGTGAGACCACAAGGCCCCTGTCCTCGCTCGAGGAAACGCTCGCAAGCTAATGCTATTCCTATGGGAAAGCATTTTTCTAATAACGCTTTCGCATTTTGACATTTTTTAATATTTTTCTTTCATTGGTGCATGCCGACAGCGCACCTTTTTTACTTTTTCGATTTCGGTTGCAGATATTTTTTTAAAAAAGCACTTTCAGTTTCGAAACCGGTTTTGAAAGTGAAACTAACTTTGTAAAAAATATCTGCAACTAAAATCGAAAAAGTAAAAAAGGTACGCTGTCGGCATGCACACCTCACCTATCCAATGCAAAAAAAAAAAATTATTCAAAAATGTCAAAATGCGAAAGAGTTATTAGAAAAATGCTTCCCCATAGGAAAAGCATTAGCTCGCGAGCGTTTCCTCGAGCGAGGACAGGGGCCTTAAGGATTGATCTTCTGCGCTGCATTTACATGCAACAGAAATTACATTAAGTGTTGCAATTTTTTTTTTCAGAACATTGAGATTGTTTTTAATAGTTGAGATATATATGTTTTTTAATAATTAACTTTCACTGAAAAAATTGTGTTTGGCTAGTACATCGTCTATAATATAAGTCATATCGATAAATATTTTAAAATTGTTTCATAACATTAGAAGTTAAAAAAAAAAAAATCCAAATTAAAAACTAATTTTTCAAATGATTAATTCTTAATGAAATGTAACATTTGACTAATACAATGCATAAGTTTACAGTTAAATTGTTAAATGTTTAAAATTGTGTCATAATATTTTTTAAAATAAAGTTCAAATATAAAACTATTTTTTTAAACTTTTACTTTTAAAATTATGTTCAACCTGTACAACATATGCAATATATGTTATATTGTTAAAAGTTAAAAAATTGCTTTATAATATCGGAATATTTTTTAAATAATACAGACATAAATTAAATGCTTGAAATGTTAACACTATACCTGAGGGTTTTTTTTATTATTATTTATTATTACTATTATATTTTTGTTTCCTCCCACTAATCTAACTTCTTTATTTTTGAATTACAGGATCATCACGTGATTCTACCTGAACAGGTTGAAGACGGTAAGTGTTTCAAAATTTTCAAATACAAATTACTTATTTTTACTCTTTGTTATTAGATGAAAAAATTTCTGCTAATACTTCCTTTGAAAGTATATTGGATCAACACTTATACGTTTCTCGTTTATTAACTTTTCATTAATACGTTTTAAGGATAAAATATTTCATTTATACGACACAAGCACATCTTTAATTTCCTAACTTATACCCTCTCCGCTAGAGAATCCTAATGAAACACCCCCCTAAATGTTTTGACGAAAGACAAGAGAATAAAAAAAAAATTCTTTATTCTATAAGTATAATGTTTTATACAAAATAATAAAAATATTCCTAAAGTTTTGAAAGGAGAATCTTTGAAAGTATTTGTAAATGATGTTTAGAATGTATTAAATTTTGAGGAAGTTGCTAAAATCCTTAATGAAAGATTCATAAAAGTACATAGTCCTCGTTTCTCTGATTTTGTTCCTGTAAAACTGCGTGGTTTTAGCGATTTAGAAGATCATTTTCGTATTGGTTGGAATCACTATTTCTAAGCTTCGTAATTAGCAACTTAGATCTTAGTTATAAAATCCTGTATTCTTTCACAAGTTATAAAAACTTGTATTCTTTCGCAAGTTATAAAATCCTGTATTCTTTCGCAAAGTCTGATAAAACCTTCTTACGTTGGCTTCGGAGTGATTTTTCCACATTTTTTCTTGTGCTAATAAAACTATTGTCAGCTGGTAAGAAAAATTTATTTAGTGAAGTTTCTATGTTAAATAGTATCTTTTACTTATTATGACGACATGATAAGACGTTAGTGAAATTGTTTGCCTGTGAATTGAAGTATCAATAAATGTGATTAAATATAATCGACGCTTCTGATTACTTTAAGTGGGAAACATGTCACAGGATATTATTTGTTGTTTTACTATCCGGTGCCACACAGCCAACCGACTGCGAATCTACGAGTGTTCCTTATGGCATTTTCTTACTAAATAGTATGATTGAGAGCCGATATTACATTCTTTCAACAAGATTCTACACAATTACGTCAGATGTTTCATATATATATATATATATATATATATATAACGTTTTGAAGGATCACCAGATAATAAAAGTTGAAACTTTCGGTATATAGTATATATTTATTTATTTATTATTATTATTTCTATCAAAATTCCGAGATTATCTTAAACTATTACATTTCCTGCAAAATGATATTAAATAAAGGAAAACTTTGCAAATATTTCTTTAAATGGATTTTTGTAGCCTAGACGATATATATCTTTCTAACTATTATTTATGAACATAAGACCATTTACTGAGATTTATATTTACGAATTAGAGCATTTTATCATAATATATATAAATCTCAGTTCTAGTTTAACGAAATGAAATAAAAAATAAAACTTAATCTTCTATGGTTGAATTCATTCATCATTGATCCTCTATAACAGACATTTTGGAAGAAAGCCATTTTTCTCTGAGACTTGGATTATGTTAAAATATATTGATCTGAAACTTTTCAAAACTTATACTTATTTGTATGCTGTTGTCATGAATGAAATATGCTTCTACTGCATGTTAGAAGCTTTTCCTATTTCAATTTTATTTTCTTAACTATATTCTTAACTATATATATTTAGATTTATTTTAAAGAATTAAAGATTTATTATACTAGACAATATCAATTCAGAAAAAACTGTTTCATATTACTTTTACAATTATTTATGAGCATCATAAAACCATTCATTAATGATGTTTAGATATGTATCGTGCTATTTTATCATAATATACTGATATTTTTTTTTAGCTTATGTATTCGGTTTATATGTCCGTCTGTCCGTATTTTCATGCAATAGATAAAACTTATTTAGGGTCACCAAAGCATGTTTAGTATTGAATATGAAGTATGTACAATTAATTGTTCATTTATAGGGGCACTCAAAAGAATTCGATTACATTATGCCAGATGGGGAAAAACGTTTGAAGAGTAATTTAATGACATTGTGTTATTTCAAATGTATCGAAACTGATATAAATCACTGAATTTCACTACGATCACGTTAAAGCAGAGCATTTATAGCATTTTTTATCAATTTACAGGGACACACTAAAGAAATCGGTTTAGCGAAACAATTGCAAAGCGAGTACGTTTCAAAATTCTGCAGCACTTTTAAATTTAATTGGTTTTTTGCATATTATTCTTTATATATAAATTCTATACCTCATATACAGAGCTGCACAAAAGAATTCACATACCATTCTCCTTATTAGAGGAAACTGCTGAAGGGGAATTTTCAACTGAAATATATGTATCTCTTAAATGAACAAAATTTTGGAATGCATGTTGTTAATAGATACAAATCTCTATATCATATACAGGGCTGCTAAAAAATTCGGATAATTTTCCTAGGTGGGACAGCTGAAATCCTTTTCTTTTACATGCGTTTTACATTTCCATGTGGAGAAATGAGACGTTATATTTTTAATTTTTTTAAACGGTGCAGTTTTGGTACATCATTCTGAATGTGTTGCAAAGTGCTTCATTATGCTTATGCATGATCTTTATTTTCTTTATTTTTTCTTTTTTTCTTGTTACTTTTTTTCTATCTTTACATGAAATAAGTAATTCGTGAAAAATTTCGAATTCCGGTTTTCAACTTATTTGCACATTTTAGAGGTCAGAGATCCCGAAAACCATGTTTTTATAAAATGCCTGTGAGTATGTGACAGAAATTTTGTCGGTGCTTTATCTCAAAAAGTAATTAGCGGAATTTAATAAAACTTTAGATTCAGTTAGTCCTTATTGATATAATCTGGTGCTGATTACTCTCTAGTGTTAATCGCTCCTCATGTAACGCTGCTATGCTGCACTAGTTATAAATATCGCAATAACTCTAGCTCAAAACCTAATGTATAAATTTTCATCAAACTTCATTTTCAGTTAGTCCCTGATATGACTTGTTTAGTTTTGGGGTAAATCACCTAACAAGTGGCGCTGCTATGCTGCATTTTTTTTTTCACTATTTTTGTAATGGCTGTGTCTCAAGAACTAATGCATAAATTTTCCTTTAGCTTTATATTTAGTTTGTCCCTGATATAGATTGGTCCTAATTAGTTTTTGGTGTAAATGGCCCATCATGTGGCACTGCTATGCTGCATTTTTTTTTGATTAGTTTTGTAATAACTGTATCTCAAGAACTAATGCATAAATTTTCCTTCAACTTCATATTTAGTTTGCCCCTGATATAGATTGGTCCAAATTAGTTTTTGGTGAAAATCGCCCAACAGGTGGCGCTGTTATGCAGAGTTTTGTACGATATCCCCAACAGCTGTACCTCAAAAATCAATACACGGATTTTCACCAAACTTCACATTCAGTATGAAGTTGACTTAAGTTGTTGAAGATTAGATTTTGGTGTAAATAACTTAACTAATGGCGCTGTTATGCTGCATTATTCAGGAAGTAATAACATGTATGAGGTAGAAAGTTTTAGGATTGCAACATCCAACTATTCATTGGGTGCGTTTTTAATTATATATATTGCGCATTAACGCTGTTTCCATGGTTTTAATTAAATCGTTTTTATTTTGCGCCTCACGCAAACAATTTATTATTATTATTATTATTATTATTATTATTATTATTATTATTATTATTATTATTATTATTATTATTATTATTATTGACAAATGTGCTTGTTAAATTTTTTTATGAACTAGAAATGCAGCTGCGAAATATATTTTGATGCAATATTTATAGAAAAGAAATATACGCGAAACTTTTGTGATGGTTAAAATATGCATTTTTGTATCTATATTTTGTTTCTCAAATTACTACTTATACAGTATGAACATTTATTACAAGGATATTTTAAAAATATATATATATTCCAAAAGATGACCTTAGGAAATCCTAATCCATTCGCATATTCTACTGTTTAATCACAATTATGGGAGCTCCAGTTGGCAGAATGTTAAGCTGATTCCATTCACACTGTAGGGAGAACACAGGTCTTTTGCGACCGAGATATCCTCTGTGTATCCAGTTGAACAGTGTTCAATATTGTTTTCTATTTTCTGCTCTGAGTAAAATTTTATTTTTAATTAAATGGATCGTGCAACTTCTACTAGTTGTTGGATTAGACCTTTCCGAAGTATATAGATATATTTTTTTTTACTTTTTTGTGAATTTTAACTAAAGCATGTTTATTTAATTATTATTATTGTTATTATTTACATTTATATTTGTATTTATGGATAAACTGCAGATTTAACGGCTGCTTGGCTTCTGACTTGGCGGTTATGCGATAAATTCGCCAATTTCTTAAATATGAATAACTTTCTTTCCTCATCTTTAATTGAATTTCAAATTACTCTAGTTGTTCAACCAGTCACAATAAATGTCCCTTTTAAATGACCTAATAATTAAATATAATCAAGTCCTAGATAATTTAAATTCCTCTTAATATCTAACTCAGCTATATATATGGAGCAAACTCTCATCCGAGGAAATTCGAGTAGCTGTGTTACTGCAAAGTTAATCGCTTGCTACTACTTTAAACCGTGTGTTTCAGAGGAAAAGAGTAATCAAAGCATTAGGACTTGTTTATGCTGTTGAAATACTTCCAAAAAAAAAGTTTTTGTAAAACACAGCTGGATATATCAGGTGGCTTCTGCTATGTTACTATTTGACAGAATCGTTTAACAGACTCCGGTTTTAATTTCTTTCTTGTCTTGGATCATACTAAAAGCAGTTTGAGAAATATACTTTTATCGATGGTAAGTGTGTTTATATGTTGTTTTACAAATTTTACCTATTAAAATTGGTTTATTTTGGATACTTGTACATAGGATTTTTATAAAAATGATTAACCTGTTGAATGCCCCACCATTCACTAGCGATTGACACTGAATTTTCCGTTTTTGGCCGCGAAAGTCACTAGTATCTGTCAATGTAGAATATGATATAAAGCTGAAAAATACAGGGTGTCCAGCAAATAACACCCTGATTTCAAAATTAAATTTCTCAAAAACAAAGATCAATAGAATTATGCAGTAAACGGTTTGTTTATCAGGTAAGCTGTAAAAATCTTATACAAAAGTTTCGAACGGTAAATATTTTGACAAGCTTGTGTTCTGATTGCAAAGAATGCTTTGATTTGACATTTTTCTTGCTTTAGATTGCTGACAGAGAATGTGTTTTTCGGCTTAAAGTGCCATATTTCATAGTTTTTTTAAATTAAATTTTTGAAGTTTCGAAATTCTAAAAATTTATTTCGGAAAATCTTTAAAATACTGCACTGCAAGCTGAAAAATTATTTCTCTGCAGACAATCTAAAACAAGAAAAATGTCAAATCAAAGCATTCTATGCAATCAGAACGCAATTTTTTCAAAATATTCACTGTTTGAAATTTCTGTATAAGATTTTTACAGCTTACCTAATGAAAAAACCGTTTACCGCATATTACTATCGATCTTTGTTTTTGAGAAACTTAATTTTGAAATCAGGGTGTTATTTGCTGGACACCCTGTATATACACATTGTTATATGTAATTATTGAAAATTTATTTAAAATTTACTTAACTTTTAATTATTAGACAATTATATCAAATAAGAGGCGTAATTAACGCTAAGTTCAGTGTCAGTCGACGTGGTATTCAACTTGTTAAACTAGATTTTTTTCCCATCAAATTTTAACATGTGTTGTTACATCTGAAATAACCTAAAATTGTTATTCGTCTGTTAATGTTTTAAAAATATGTTTATATGAAACATAAATTTAAAAAATGTTTCCAAAATGCTTTGACAAATAGGTTTATATGTTGTTTTTTAAACTCAATTTATTGTAATTGGTTATTTTGCAGCTTATACTTTTACAAAAATGATTTTTACAAAAATGATTAAACTAGATTTTTTCCATCAAATTTTAGCATCTGTTGTAGCATCTGAAATAACCTAAAATTTTGATTATGGTGTTAATATTTTAAAAAATATGTTTATACTAGAGTAAATGCCGGTCCTAATACGATGAATATAAAAATTGTGGTATTCAAATTGAAATTTGAAATAATTGATAAAATTATTCATACACATATAATTGATCTATTTAGTTTAAAAATCCTAAAAAAAGTCAGCAAATTAAATTCCGTTTCCAAACAATTTGCATTTGTAAGTACAACCTTTTTATTCAAATATCTAAAATTTAAAATTATGTAATGTTGAGAAATAATTACGTTTGAAAATATAATAGATTACTGATTCATTAAATAAATTTTTCCAAAATAAATTGAACTTACAAATCTAAAACAAATTAAATATTATGTTTAGTACATTAATAAATTCAAAAAATATGGAGAAGTTACTATTTAAAAAAAAGGGGGGGAGGGGAAGGGTGCATTTTGTCAATTTTAAAAGGTACTTAAAAATGTCCTAGAAGAAACATTAGTCCTAGATTACAGAATTAATTACAAGTAATTAATTTCAGTAGTTATATAGCACAATTAACAAAACTAACAAATGTTATTTGCAGATCATTTTGCTTAGTGCAATAATAATAATAGTAATAATAATAATAATAATAATAATAATAATAATAATAATAATGTTAATTATATGCTAATCAAGATCTCTTGCTGTGCTTAACATTTTTATACTAATTAGTTTTTTGTTTTTGTTTTTGTTTTTATTATTCTTATACATTTTGTTACAACAGCTGTTGAGTACATGTTATTCTTCCTCTCTTCTTTAGCTCTAATATATGGTATAAATTTATTATCACAAAAAAAGAATGTGAAAATAAGATTTCGGTTATTTGCTCTCTTACTTCGCAGAAACATACTATACTTGCCATGCTTATTTTATAAAAGAATGAATAATTAGATTACTTAAAGGAAATATTGACATCAAATTATATTAAATTAAAATAAAATGTTTGAATGAAATATTTTTTATGACTTTACAAATTTAATGTACTTAATGTTTTAGACTTACTTACTTAAGTTTACTTAAGTTTTGAAAGAATTTTTTAAAGCTATTTTTTTTTTCATTTATTCATAAGACAAAATACCCGTAGAAAAATTCCAAAATAATCTTATATTTTAATATTTTTATGTCATTTAAAAAAATTATAAAAACTTTTGATTTAAATCAGTGATTTAAAAAAATCGGTTGATTTAAATCACTATTTAATAATTGATTTAAATCAACTGATTAAAATCGTTGATACCCTAACTTATACACGAATTTATACAGTAATTAAACTTAATAAAGAATACTGCCTAGTTAAACTGATGGCATTGAGCTCACAGGCTACAAATACTAATTGTACATTAAAGCCTTATATTTTCAAGGGTTAATTCCGTTCGAAAAAAATTAAGAAGGGGAAACAGCTCTCCCCTTTCCTCTTTTTTTATACTTAATCATCGAACCTCCTATACTATCAAAGACATGCTTTATCATATAAAAGATCTATATCCAAAATTCAGAGCAAATGAGATAATTCTTAATAAAAACCCATTTAGCATTTATATAATTTAAAAGGAGTTATCCCCCTCTTTTATACTTAACCATTAAACTTCCAAAACTATCCAGAGATTTGAACGAAATCTGAAAATTCTGCTTGAAAAACCCATTTATATAAATTAAGGGGGGGGGGCATTAGAACCCCTGTTCCCCCTATTTATACTTATTCAATGAACATCTAATAACAGTCACGGAATCGCCTCATCAGAATGATCCTAATCTAAATTTTGAACGAAAACTTAATTCTGCATGAAAATCCCATTTGTATCAATTAAGGGGAGGGGCATGAGCCCCCCGTTCCCCCTCTTATACATATCGAATGAACTCCAAAAACTAATCAGGGAAGCGCCTTGTCAGGATATACCTACATACAAAATTTCAAGTGGATCTGATATTTTTATCACGAGTTATCGCGTTACGCACGAACGCATGTACATACAGAACGGAAGGGCACATAAAGCTCTCAGGCTATGATAGCCTGTGAGCTAAAAACTCAGACCATCGAAGACTGCTATTCGGATTATACTGATAAGAAATGTTAAGAGTTGTATGCAACCAGTGGCGCCAACTTTTGAAAAATATTGGGTTGGCTCAAAAATATTGGGTGGGCTTAAAAATATTTTTGTAAAATGGTGCGACCAGTTTATTTTTCTTTGAAGGGTTTATAGTTGGTAAAAGATGAGAATTTTAATTTATGCTATCATGTTTTAATAAAGTTGCAATTTTATTAAATTATATTCTCAAGCGTCTCAGCGTTTTTCCTTATAGAGACATTGATATTTACTGTAATGTCATGATATCATAAACATGACTACAAATTGAATGAACAGAAAGTTAAATATGGAGCAAAACATTTCAGTCATTTAGGATTTATGGGTGTCGGTCAAAGAACTGAAACACGTGGTCATTGGCAAAATAAATTTTATTCTAAAGAGAAAAATGATTAATAAAATAACAATTAAATAAATAACCAGAACAATAAAAATTGTGTACGCTATGATTCAAAATTATTGGGTGGGCTTGGGCCCCACGGACCCATATAAGCTGTCACCATTCTATGCAACCTATATAAGTTACATATACAGAAGGTTAATCAGGAAAGACTTAGTGGATAATTATATATTTTTCATTTTTTACTTATTCACTAGTTGCAAAGTGAGACTCTCCTTGAAACATTTATAGTACAAAAACCGACCATTCTTTTTTTTTTTTTTTTTTTTTTTTTTTTTTTTTTACGAAAGACTGCATGTAATATAATGCTAAAATGTATCACGCAACATCCATGTAGAACAAAAGCGACTTTGTACTTTGTATTATCAATATTTTACATTGCTTTTCTTCCAACAGTCTTTTTTTTTTTTTTTTTTTTTTTTTTTTTTTTTGCGTTTCTTTCTGGCATTTACGCTACCTCACATTTAATGAATGAAATACTCCATCATTTAGAACCGATGCTAGTAGAGCGAAGAAAATCAGACTAATGTTAAGATTTCACTGCAAGATTTTTTCTGTTTTTATGAAAAAAAAAAAAAAAAAACTATTTGAAATCTATATGTCGGTCTAAAAATGGAGAAAATAGTAAAAAAAATTAAATTTAAAATTTTTAGCTAAAATTTGATGTTTTATGGCGTGTACCCTAGGTACACAATTTGGGTTTTAAAATATTGTATTGCTATATTTTGCAATGAAATGAGCTTAAATTAATTTTATATGCTTAACACTCTTCAACTTCATAAAATATATAATATGAAATTTAAAATTTTCAGGTTTACTTAAAAAGCGATTAAAATAATCAATTGTAGATGTTAATAATTAATTTTATTTAAAAACATCTTAGTACTTTCAAACCTTTAATCAGGCTCTTCCTCAGAGAATATTTTATTTTATAAATACAAATATATGATTCCGTTTTGAAAATGAACGAGATTCGTGGCTTGGAGATTGAATTAGTTGTATTTTAGGTGAACGGTATGTAGAAATATTTAATTGTTGTACCATAAATTTTAATACGTCATTTTCTCAAATTGTCAGGATTTTATTTTCAGGATGTTAAGCCATAAACTCAGTATATTATACGATAGAGCGTCATTGCACACTTTATTGTTTTTGCATAGGACTTCTATGGATTCTCTGATAATGGATAAGTAATAATTGGGTGTTGTGAATATGATTTTCATATGATCAAAATCTATTGTGATATTCTGATTGAGATATAAACGCGAGAGAGCAGTATATTGCCGAAATTTTTTTATATCTGCTTTAAGTTCTTTTATTCTTTTTTTGGGTTTTCTATTGGTTTTCCCGATGTCTTACTCCATTAATTTATTGCAATCAGTTCTAAAAGGAATGGCATATACTCCAGCTAATTCAACTTCCGGTATTGGATCAATTTTCGCACAAATTACTTCTTTTAATTTCTTTGGTGAACAGTCTATTAAATTTATATTGTGTTTCAGTAGAGCATATCTTAATTTTTCGTATAGACCATGGAAATAGTTGAACGTTTTGTGTATCATTTTTTTATGGTTTATTTTTTTGATATTTTCTTGAAAATTAAATTCATGAATGAGTTTATTAATGATAATTTTTGATAATCCGTTTTCTTCAGCGATATTTCTGATGGTATTAAGCTCTTTTTCTAAATATTTATCAGAACATACTTTAAAAGCACGTCTAATATAAAATTTGTAGGTTGCAATTTTATATAAAAATGGTGATGAGCTATTATATGGGATCGTATTATTTGATTTGATTGGTTTTCTATAAACATTTCTGTCAATGCTGAGGTTTTCTTTGTTTTTAATTAAGTTAACGTCAAGAAAATGTAAGCTTCTATTTGTCTCAATCTGAAGAGTAAATTTTATATTATCATCAAGCTCATTTATCTTATTAAGGAAAAGGTGTAATTCGTGTAAACTATTTTCCCAAATAATAAAAATATAGTCTAAGAACCTATACCATACTGTAGGTTTCAAATCAAATTCAGCTAATATTCTTTCTTCTAGCCTTTTTCTTATGTCAAAATGTTCAATCAATGCTATGTCAAATGTTCAAAAATCAATTTTCTTATGTCTTTTTCCCTTGTGTCAAAAACTTTTGTAAGTTAATGGACAAAAATCTTTATGCTGCCAACAGTAAAAAAACATGCAAATGTTGAACATAAAACATTTTTAATGGATTTTTAGGTTTAAAAAAAGTTAATAAAGAAGATTTCAAAAAGCACACGCACGCATACACACACAACGCATTTTATACGATATGCATTATGCAAACATCTCATAAGCTAAAAAGAGCTACAGAAAAAGTATAAATTATAGTAAATTTAGAATTACATTTTCCTTAGAGGAGCCTATCTCAAAACAGAAAACATTCAGAAGATACACACGCCTTTTATACAATGCATATACACTTCGTAGATTAAGATGCCCATGTAAAAATCGCATAAAATATAGTAAATTTAGAATTGTGTTTCCCTTAACCTCGAATAAAGGGCCAAAAACCTTACGCTTTATACAATATAAATATAATATCATGCAAATATTAAACATTTAAAACTTTTAAGGAAAAAATTAAAATGGATTTTATTTTTAACCCTTTGAGCTCTGGTGGGTAAATTTCTTCAAAACTCCAAATGTCACATTGGCACCAGTATTTTGCGAAGAAAAAAACCTGTTAAGGATATACACGGGAAAAAAAAAAATGCATTAAATCTTTTTCAAATAAATTTGGTCGAATTTTCTGGTGCCGCTGTGACATTTCGGAATTAAAATTATGTGGTAGAAAATTCTATTATCAGAGCTCAAAGGATTAAAGAAGTTAGAAGCTGGAAACAACCAATAGGACACCAAGAAATTCTCCAAATTGCATTATTTTAGGGTTATAGAGCCGTGATTTAGATTATCTCATTTTATAGCGTAGACAACAATTATAATTCTTAAAAATATTCAATAACATTGTAAAGTGTCCCATAATCTATGCTGTGGTGCATCATTTTCTCTTTTTTCTTTCGTTTTTCTTTTCCTTCCTTTTTTTTCTTTTTTGTAAGATTTTGTGTAATATTATACTAAAATTTATCATCGAATAGACAAAGAAGAACAAAAATGACTTTGTTTGACCATGTTTTACAGTTTCCGTTTGTTTTCATTTCTTTTTCGTTGACAGACTTTTTTTTTTTTTTTCCTGTGCACTTTTTCCCCCTTGGTATTAACGCAACTTAACACTAAATTAAAGAAATACTCCATCATCAAAGGTCGCCACAAGGTAAATTGATGTGGCAAGGGAGGATTTTACCTTTTTTTTTCTTTCTTTCTCATAAGAAAAAAAAAGTAGCGGTTATCGCGAAATCATGACCCGTGTATAAACAAGAAGCTCCAATAAATCATCATTCTTAAAAAGTGATGTATACGTATAAATGTATACATCATTGAAAGAAAAAGAAAACCCTCCTCTAACTTTAATTAACTTCATATTATGTAACAGATATCCCTAAACTTAAGTTATTAGGATGAGCGGAGTGAATACTCCTAGACTACACAAATTACATTTTGTCGTATACTTTACAAAAAAAAAAAAAAAAAAAAAAAAAAAAAAAAAACTATTCAGTATTTTGACTTAAAATTAAACATAAAAATAAATCATGATATGATCAATATTATTTTTTTTACAGAATAACCTTAAAAATTTTATTATTTTAATTAATTTATTTTACATGTTTTTGCATTACAGGCGCATTTTTGTAAATAAATAAAAGATGAAACACGTACATTTTCAGAAGAAAAAAAATCATTTTGTTAGTAATTATAGATAGAATCATGATTAATTAAATAAAAAAAAGTATATTTTCATTATTTCGCCAAAATAATTTACGCAGATGATACTTACGCATTTTAAAATAATTATGTATTTTTTTATTATTATTATTGTAAATTTGCAACAAAAGAATTGTAAACGAATATAATTGATTGTTAAATTTGTTATATCATGAAGGAAAAATATAGTGTAGGTGAAGTAAGCAGAGGAAAAAGATTTGCAATATGAAACCATTTATCGCTCAAATTTTAATGTCCCAAACAAAAGCAGTGGAAGGGATTTTGTATTAATAAGATGAAAGAAATGAATTACAGATGAAGCATATTTTAGTAAGAAATAGCAAATTTTTAAAATGGCCTTTGTTCGATTATTTATTAAAATAAATGTGTGCTTTTAAAATAATTGAATTTAGAAAATTAGCAGTAATTAACTGTCAAATTAAAATTAAATAAGATATTGAAAACATTTGATACGAACTAAAAATTGTATTACTAAAAGTTTCCTTCTTTACCGTAATTTTTAATACTTTATAACGTAAATGAATACAAGAATTTTGTGAAAATAAATTTTGCATCGAAAGGCCAATGATCTATAGATCTGCATATATACTACATAATATGCTAAACTTCAATTTATTTGTAAAGTAAATTTCAAGTCCATACTAAAATTCCCTTGTGTAATTTTCGATTACACTTATATATTGCTTAAGCAAAGAATGAACGTCGGAAAATAATATAATTGAACTCAGTAGTCTGCTAAGATTAAAACGTTTTCAGAGCATTAAGTGACACAATTGAAACTAAATATAGAATAATAAACCCACAGCTACAACTTCACATCTGCAAATCTAATTCATTATTCGAATTAGATTTGCAATAGCATCTTCCACTGAAACAAAAAAGAAAAAAAAATAGAACTGTTACACAACTAATATGAAGATATGAAAAAATTTCGTTATCATTTTTTTTTCATTTCCCTTTCTAGCTGCATGTGAGGCCAAACAAGTAATACTTTGTTCTCAGATGTAACATTATAGCAGTTGTTTTCATTCAGAAAATGACATTTTTTTTTTTTTTAACTCTCACTCCTTTCTTCATAGTTTGTCTCCGTTTTCTTAAGCGCTATTTTTTTTCTGCGATATTTCTTTTTACACTCGATTATTATAAGAGATAATAGTGTGAAAGATTAGACCTTTAATGAAGTAAGAATTTTTTTTTATCATTTACCGGTACGTTAGAGGCTGTGCAAATACAGTCGAGTCTCTATATAACGAAATTCATGGTTCCAGTACAAAATTCGTTATATAGAGAAATTTGTTGTATAGAGAATGACGTTAAAATTCCTATTTAATGTGTAAATTTTGGAACAAATATTATTTTTGATATGTTCAATTAAGAATTTGAAATGTTTAAATATAAATATCAACCTAATATTCTATTTTTTAATTATTTAAACAGTTTCAAAAATGAGAATAGACATTTATTTGAAATCTTAATGAAAATCTCATAAGGAAAACTTACAGTAATTTTAGACTGGGAGGAAGACTGCCATTAATGGAAGGTGAGTGGGAAGGGGGGAGTGTGAATTGGTTAGCCTTAAAGAACAAGGAAATTCAAAGTAGAGAAGTAATATAAAAAAACTCAGCTCTGGACAATAAATCAGGAATAAGTGATGGGAAAATCATTTCATGGGATTTTGAAGCTTATTAAAAATTGGATAAATAAAGAATATTTTATGGAAAAATTCGTTATATGGAGATAGCTATTTCGGTATATAGAGACTGTTCTTAATGTAATCATGAGAAAAGGGGACTGTTCTTACAAAAAATTCGTTATATAGAGAAATTCGATGTATGGAGTTTCGATGTAGAGAGACTCGACTGTATAACATTTTCAATTTTTTGGTAATTTTGGACCCCCCTCCCTCCTTTCAGATATCATATGTTACCATTTCTCAACCCCCCCCCCCGGATAATGATATCGTTCATCAATGTGTAATTTTTTTTATTTTTAGAATTTATTTATTTTGTTCGAAGTGATATACAAAACTGGCTACCTTTTTATTTTCGCATATTTTTATGATTCAAGTAAACAGGAGTCAATAAAATATCACTTTGAATATGAAAAACAATATATCAAATAACACTTAAAGAATATAGAAAGAATAAAGAAATATTTTCTATTAAAAACAATTTTATTATTGCTTTTTGTTACATAATGCATTCAACAACAATAAAGTCTTGTTGCCTTTGCCCCGAACGGAAGAGGACTGGTTGTAGGCAGATAGAAACCCTTGTCAACAAGGTGCTCCCTCTTATCACACAGCTAATTCTAAACTCCTTCTCGACGAGAGACTTTGCTTAATCTTTTACTACCTTAAAAAAAAAAAAAAAAAAAAAAAAAAAAATCAGAAAAGTGACAGTATTTTTGTGACGTAATATGAGGTAAAATGGTAATTTTTAAACCCTCCTATCGAAAGGAAGAATAGGCTCCATTTCTTTATGGATTATTAGCTGAAAATAAATACTAAAATATTTATATTCTTTTAAGAGTAAATGAAAATCACCTGCATACAATAAGTACTATAGACAATATTCCTGTGACACCGCATAAGGTAAGATATCGATTTTTACAGTCTGGAACCGAAAGGAAGGATACGGTCCATTTTCTTTAATTGAATATCGAAAATGCTCTTATTAAATAAGGTGAGCTTTACAATTAAAAATAGCTAATGAGAATAATGAAGGAATCTGAGTATTTTAAGTGACACGTATTTTGGTCGTTCGTCTTTAAGGCATTATCCTTAGAGGAATAGTTACAGTTTCAGAAATGTTTCAAATGTTATTCTGAATCACATAAAAAGCCTCCTTTTTTATGTTTGGTAAAAGTTACCGAAATTCAATTATTAATCGGTCCCAGAGAAGGTACAAAATTCCACCAATTAAACTTAGGAGTGTGGCTTGCTGGAGTTGAAAGAGTTTCCTATAATAATCTCAGACTTGTTGTAAAGTGTTGCGTATTATCGCTGCTTCCATGGTTTGATTTAATCGTTTTTACTTTGCGCCTCGCGCAGACGATTTTTTTTTTTTTTTTTTTTTTTACATTTTGAATTTGCTAGAACTTTTTTGAATGGAACTTTTTTTGAACTGGAAAAATGCAGTATGAATTTTATTAATACAGTGTCTCACATAAGTGATGGGACACTTGTGCTTTACAAAAGGAAACTAATCAAATAAATTAAAAAAACATGTACACATTTTTTTGTGAGTGTGTTTCATACTTAAATTTAGTAAAGATTATTACATAACATACATTTTGTCAAAATATTAAAATATTAATTTAATAAAAATACAAATGTTTAGAACGGAGCAAAAAATAGTTCACATAAGTGATAGGACACCATTATATATACAACAAAAATCGTCTGAAATAAACAATAAAAATATTTTTGGGGGTTTTATTTTTACTTAAAAGCAATTGGCAATAATTTATAAAATCGTCTGCAGTATTTCTCTCCAGTTTGTTTTGGAATTTTTGTGTTTTTTAGCTCTGTGTAGCCATGAATGCTAAACGAAAAGAAACTTCGCCTGAAATTCGAAAATTAGTTATTAATTTGCATATTGAACGTGGAAAATCTATTAGAAAAACTGCTGAAACAGTTAACTTGAGTCGTTCAACAGTTTTCAATATCATTAAACGATATAAAAAGAATCATATGATTCAGGATAAAAGAAGACCTGGCCGACCATCAAAGCTATCCAATGGAATAAAGCGAATTATCGTTCGAAATATTAAAAAAATCCAAGAAATAGTGCTTCAAAAGTTGCTGCTGATTTACAAGCATTATATGGAATAATTGTTAATCCTGAGACTATTAGAAGGATAATTCGATCTGCTGGATATCACGGTAGAGTAGCCAGGAAAAAATTCTTCGTAAGTGAAAAGAATAGAAAACTCAGACTAGCTTTCGCAAAATCCAACATAAATAAGAATTCTGATTACTGGAATAAAGTTATATTTTCTGATGAGAGTAAATTTAATATATTTGGTTCTGACGGTAGAATCTTGGTGTAGAGAAAACCCAGGGAAGAATTTCGCAAACAGAACTTGGTACCAACAGTAAAACATGGTGGAGGAGGAGTTATGGTATGGGGGTGTATGTCGTCCGCTGGAGTTGGTAATCTTGTTTTTATTGTCAGTATAATGGATCAGTACAAGTATATTGATATTTTAAAGCAAAATTTGAAATCTTCAGCACGAAAATTGAACCTTCATAACGATTTTAAATTTTACCAGGACAATGACCCCAAGCACACTGCTCTGAACGTTAGACTCTGGCTGCTATATAACTGTCCTGAAATAATAAAAACATCACCACAATCTCCAGACTTAAATCCCATAGAGAATATTTGGCAAGAATTGGAATCAAGAATTCGCAAACACACCATTTCTTCAAAACAACAACTAAAATCGGTGCTTCAAGAAGAATGGGGTAAAATCACTCCAGAAATCACAAACAAATTAGTCGAATCCATCCCAAAAAGATTAAATCATGTTTTAAAAGTAAAAGGAAATCCAACAAAATATTAAAGCCTTTTAAAAAGTAAAATTTTTGGATAAATATTTGATGGAAAAGTAAGTGTCCCATCACTTATGTGAGCCATTTTTTGCTCCGTTCTGAACAATTGTATTTTTACTAAATTAATATTTTAATATTTTGACAAAATGTACGTTATGTAATAATTGTTACTAACTTTAAATATAAAACACACCCAAAAAAATTTTGCACATGTTTGTTTATTTATTTTATTGCAGTTTCTTTTTATAAAGCACAAGTGTCCCATCACTTTTGTGAGACACTGTATATTATATTGAAGAAAAGATATAATGTGCACAATAATGTCATTTTTTTTTGTAATGTGAAAGTTAATATATATGTTTTTTATAAGTTTTGTGCTTGAATTTACTACGAAGATATGAAAATTTATCTACTTAAGATATAGAATGGCCTGATCTCTCTATATACATGATAATAGGTAAGCTGAATACATTCATGCTTTAGTTAAGACAAATTTTAATTTTTGAAAATGAATATTGATAATTTAAACATCAGTATAAATAATATTGAAGAATTTTATAAACAGAGATAGATTTAATTTTAATTTTAATTTTAAATCGGCCTCAGAGAGCGTACAATATTCCGTCAATCAAACT
>CAXHSM010001416.1:0-15000 GCA_964019185.1 Maratus speculifer | reverse complement strand
GTTAACTCATATTTTGAAATAATACCGGGTGATCCAAAATTCAGAACGAACTTTTAAAATGAATAATTCAAAAAAGAATCAAGATACAAAAATACGGTTTGCTCCAAACGGATGGAAAAGAAACCGGGTTTTGGGTGAAAAATATAATTCTGTGGGCGACCAACAGCATCACTAGCAGCACTAAAAGATGTCATCCGTCAAAATGTGTCTGTCATAACACAAGAAATGCTACTAAATACTGTGAATGCTGTGGTGTCTAGTCTCACAGCTGCACTTTTGAATGATGGACAGCACTTTGAACATTGACTGTAGTACTAATTAACTGAAATTAAGCTGACATGAAAGTTGTCAAAATTTTTTCATTTTTAAATCATATTTTGGTGCAATAAAACACTACAGCGCCATTTGTTGGTCGCCAACAAACTATTTTTTTTTTCGTTGTTACACAAAACCCGGTTTCTTCTCCATCCGTTCAGTATAAACCGTATTTTTGTATCTTGATTCGTTTTCGAATGATTCATTTTTAAAGTTCGTCCTGACTTTTGGATCATCCGATCTATATTTTCTTAGGATCGTACAATAAGATCTCCTGTATAACATTGTTTTGAAAATATTCAAAAACGACAATCAATAAAATATTTTTTCCGAGCCATTTCCTGTTTTCAGAGGTTAGGATATTTGTTTTCAACTCCGTTATTGTGCCATAAAGCGAACAAAATGGCCATTTGGTGTGTCGGTTTCTGGAGATTTCACAGATATTTTCAGTTCTTCAAGATTTATGAAAACTACGAAGCACTTGTTTGATACTTGTGAAGTAAGGTGTTTTGGACAAAATGTTTTTGTTTGTCTATTTTTTTAGAGCTTTAGTTTGAACATAGACAACACTGGGGGAGTGGGACTCCGTGGCCGAGTGGTTAAGGCACCAAGCCGCTAATTGCTTGCGAACAGGCCTGTAAAGTCAAAGTCGGTGTCGCTAAAAAACAAGGATATTCCGTCTCCGACTCCGGCTTTTCTTCTGTTACATTGTTTGAAGTGAAATTAAACGGATTATATGTAATTTTAAATCCATAAGAGGAATTATTATTCTTATTTTTGGATTATATCATGCTCTCAAAGTTAAGAATTACCAATATACTGACCGGCCTACACAGTAGATAAAAACCGTTTTTAATTAAAATTTCTAATAGATCATGTAATTTTCTTAATTAGAAAAATTTACAGTTTTATTTTTAAAAAATTACATTTTTATTGTTTTTTCACGTCATTTTCAGGTTCTTGTGAACGTATACTATATAGATTTACGGTTATATGTTATCGTTACTGTTATGTATTATAGTTATAACATTTAAATATTTATTTAATAAATTATTAAATAATTATTTAAGTCCAATGGCTCATGATTCCGATCTCGCATAAACATGGTGGCGCCATCCATGTTTTTATGTTACTGAACAAAGATTCTCGGATTATCTAGCGATTCAAAAGTTTCGGGTTAAGTTTCTGGTTAAAAAAAATCTTCCTTTCATAGATGTGAATGTATACATAATTTTTAAACTTTTCCCTATGCTTCATTTTATTAAAAAAGTATTCTATTCACGCTTTTTTCAAATCTAAATACAATAGGTAGCCGTTATTTAATTAATTTAAAGAAAAATTTGTAATAATAAAATAACTATGGATATTTCTAAATGAGAAAAATAAATTATATTAATGAGGATATAGTAGAGATATGAAACACATTTTTAAGGTTAGTGTGACGTCAAGTACATAGCACATTGAAGAGACAGTTTAATTTGTAAGGACATGTCCATTTATTAATTCATCTTGAATGTTAAACTTAAATAAAGATATATATGTAAAACTCTAGCATTTGCTGGGGACTTTGTTATTTAAAACAGAATTTGCCGGGGACTTCGTTATTTAACACATATTAACATAATTGCCATTCAACTGCAGCAAAGATAAGTTTGAACTCAGCGGTTTAATCGTCCGTCCATCACACACACTTCTTGAAAATGTTTCACACTCTACATATATACTTACTCAGTACAAAAACTGAAAATAAAAATATGCATACAGTTACTGTTAAAAGAGAGTGCCTTTAAGACCGAAATGAAGAAAGAAAAACCGGATCAATACCTTCCGAACAAGCCACTTGACAAATTTTGGGGGACAAGATTTTTTTCAGATTCCCAACACGTATCTCAGGCATAGATAAAGAAATGCATTCCAACACTTACAAAATACTACACTGTTTAGAAAGGTGAAAAGGCAAACCCATAAGTCGTCATTTATCCAATTTATTGTGTAACCCTGTATATGATTTTAAAAAAATATTCTATAAACATATCTTAGTACGCTATATGTAGTTCAGCTTGAAAACACAAGAGCTTGAAACTAAAGCTGTTGTATCAAGTTTGAAATTCAGTGTTAAAACTGAATTAAAAACACCTTTCAGCAATTCAAGTTCATATGCAGTAATGCTACAGAATTATTTTGTGTAATCATGTTTATCCTCTTCAGTCCTTATGTTGCCTGTAGAAGACATTAGAAAACTACTTTTAAATGAATTCAAATCCTTCCAGCTTTGTTAAAATTACTTCTACATATTTTTAATAAATACGTGCATAACATGATTATATATATATGGGCTGATACATATTGGTAGATGTTTTATAGTAATTTTAAACAGATTTTTGTCGTCCCTTGTAGTTTGTAGCAGGTCTGAGGAGGATATGATCTATAGCATTTATGCATACCTCGTAATCTACAATATTTAGTTTAAATTAAAAATGCATGTCATAACTGAAAATGTACTGTGTGTCCATGTAAATGGACAGTAATGTTATATACACATCATGTTTTAAAGCAAATAGTAAACCATAGCAATGTATATCAATTTCAGTAGGTTTGAAGTAGTGTAACACAATAAAAATATGCCGCAAAAACTTAAACTCCGTCGACTCATGGAATTCTTTTGTGCATCCCTGTAAATAAATAAAAAATACTTTGCGCACCATATTTCACATAATGCATGTTTTACTGTACTTCATACATGCATACCAATTTTATTACCGTAAAATGGGGTGAATAGGAACGAAACTTCCCGGTCATACAAATAAATTCATTATAAATATATGTGATGAGGTTTTTAGTTGCCAATTTTTTTATATGAAGGTAATAACATTATGAGTTGGGAAATTCAGTTTTGACATTTTTGCACCACTACTGGAGTATGTAAAAAAACTTCAAGAAGATCCTCAAAAACCTCATTTTTTCAACGTCTTCAAAACTTTGTATGTAAGTACAGTATTTTTCGTATTCTAAACCTAAGAGAAGGGATTTTTAATTAATGATAGACCTGTAAACGATATGCTGTATTAAATTCTACTTATTTCTAAACTACATAATGAAAAAATGAAAAATGGCTTGTAACATCAGAGGTTTAAGATTTACGGGGTGAATCGGAACACGTTTTCTCGCATGGTTTATTTTTCAATACAGAAATAGCTTCATGTAATGTATGAAAACATATGTATGAATATGTGTTGTAACAATATTTTATTTGTTCTAATTACTTGAAGAGTTCAAAAATGACAAGAAAATACTTGGTTAAACAAATAAGTCAACGCCTAATCCAACAGACGTGGAACATACAATAAAAGAATTTAGAAATAGCAAATTAGTTAGAAAAACTGCACAGAATTATTCTCTGACATCCACAACATTACACAAACATCTAAAAATGAAAAACCAATTAAAACTAGTTGGATGTGTCAATCCCAAAACTTTCTTCTATCTCATAAGTACATTTTAATATTAAAAAAAAAAAAAAAAAAAAAAAAAAAAAAAAAAAAAAAAAAAAAAACGTAGTGACCCCAAAGTTACCCACTATCGATTTTCCTCGAACATTTGACCTAGCTTAATGAGATTCTGGTATCCGAAAAGCCTAAAACGCAAAATTTAATTAATATTCTGAGAAAATGAGCTTAGTAGTGCCCCATGTTGGGTAATTTATACAAAAACCTAATAAGCATTTATTTATGACAAGACCTAACAGAATCTGAAATTTGATGGAATTTCGTCCATTAGTTCTTGAGATATAGTTATAACAAAAAAAAATTGCAAAACGTAGCACAGCAACACCATATCTTGGACAATTTATGCCAAAACGTAAAAAAGCGTCTAATTATGTTATGGTGTAAAATAATCTGAAGTTTGATGAAATTCTGTGCATTAGTTCTTGAGATATAGCTAGTTAAAAAAAAAAACCGTGTAAAATATAGCACAGCAGCACCATCAGTTGAAGGATTTATAACAAAACCTGATCATCGTGTAATTATATTATATGTCATTTTGTAACAAAATCTGAAGTTTGATGAAATTCTGTGCGTTGGTTGTTGAGATATAGCTATCGGAAAAATCGTGCAAAATGCAGCATAGCTGCACCACCTGTTGCAAGGTTAATACCAAAATGTAATCAGCGTCTAATTATGTTATATATTCTAGTGTAACAGAATCTAAAATTTGATGAAGTTCTCTGCATTAGCTCTTGAGATATAGCTATCGCAAAAATCGTACAAAATGTAGCATAGCAGCGCCACCTATAGGGCAGTTCACACCAAAACCTTATCAGTGGCTATGTATCTCAAGGTATCGCGGAATCTGAAGTTTGGTGAAATTCTGTGCATCAGTTCTTGAGATATAGCTATCGTGAAAATCCTGAAAAACGTGGCACAGCAGCGCCACCTGCTGGCCAATTTACACCAAAACTTAATCAGCGTCTATGTATATCAAGGGGTTACAGAATCTGAAGTTTGGTGAAATTCTGTGCATTAGTTCTTGAGATATAGCAATCTTGAAAATCATGAAAAACGTAGTACAGCAGCGCCACCTGCAGGCCAATTTACACCAAAAACCAATAGGCACTAATTCATATCAAGGTCTAACTGAATATAAAATTTTATGAAATTTCGAGCATTAGTTCTTGAGATAGAGCGCCCACAAATTTCTTGTCACATACAGACAGACACATAGACAGACAGACAGACAGACAGACAGACAGACGGACAGACTCACAGACAGACATTTTCTAAAAATAGTCAAAACGTGTTCAGGACCTTCTAAAACGGATAAATCCGTCGAAAACCGGGAGTCGAAAATTTTCATGAATCCAATACTTTCTTCTTGTAAAGATAGAAGAAAGTAAAAAGAGAAGGAAGCAAACAGTATTAAAGGCTGAGGATCAGGGTGTATTAGTAGATCGTATTAATACATGCAGCGATTTGGGCTACTCAATAGATTCATTTACTCAATGACTGCTAGTAAAAGATAACACAGAAAAGGACTGAATTTGTATTAAATTCTACTTCTGCAATTAGAATATAATTTCTTAAAATAATTTTTAATTTTTCTTGATTTCAAAGTTGTTTTCTAATTTTTAAAAAGGCATATCTTTACTTGTATATAAAATAAAGGCTTGGTTTCACAGTATCTATGTGTTCCTATTCCTCCCTTATAATTATTACCTGTTTTTATTAATCCTATTAAAGTTTGAATCGGAATAAATAAAGATTATAGCATTTGCTCCGATTCATCCCTATCTGCGGGGTGAATCGGAACACCATTAAATAATAATAATATATATATAAACAGTAAAAATATTTCGTTTTTGCTTAAAAAGTAAAGAACAAAACAAGACCGGAATTCCTGGTACAAAAATAAAAAAATAAAAAAATCAGTTTTTGCTTTTTTTTAACGTTAAAGTTGAAAAGTATTCCAATTCAGCCCATTTTACGGTATGTTTAAAATGATACATCATTGAAATTTACTTAAAACTGTTTTTTTTTTTTTCATTCACCGTAATGTATCGAAATACTTTTGGCTTCGCCTGTAAATGAACTATAAATACTCAGTCTCCATTTTCAATAGGGAACATGCTACAGTAAATGTCAATGATGCATTAAAATTACCGAGCAATACAAATATTTTTACAAGAGTTGCAACATGGGATGGCAGATAGATAAACCATAAACATTTTTCAACTATGCTTCAAAGTTTTTAAAAGATAACATATTTGTAAAGTTTGTTAGGCTACAAATAAGGACATTTACGATTTCTTTTTTATTTCTTTGTTTGTTTGTTTTTAAAGAACATATTGTATTTATTAAAAAAGATTTTCCGGTACAATATGTGTGATGTTAATTTATTCAAATCTCTTTTAGCATTCTTTCCACAGCATCTAACAATGGCATTGTACTGGACATATCAGAAAAGAGAACCCAATAAAAGATTTTTCCACATCATTTCCTGCTCTGAGCGTCTCGGATATTTGTTTCTGATGCCATTACTCTGTCATACTAGTGGAACAAACTGACCGTTTGGTACGTCAGATTTTGAAAATTTCACAGATATTCTCAGTTGTTCTTCAAGATTTATAAAAACCAATAGGCACTTGTTTGATTCTTGCGACGTGAAACGCTTTCACAAAAAATGATTGCATTTGTTTTTTAGTTGGATTTTTTAGTTTGCGCATTAAATAGCAGTCTTAATTCCTACGTACATATGTCTCCTTTAATAATGAGCGAAAAACTTGTTTTGACTTTTAAATACAGAATGGAATTATTTAAAAAAAAAAGTATTGACTTTTAAAAATGTCCTTGGATATATTGACTGAGAGGTTGTGCTCTCGAAGTTGGTAGACGAAAGTTACTGGGACCAACCCAATCGCGTCGTAGATCTAATCGTGAGGAGTTTTCTGTGGATTTCTCTGAATCTTGGGTAACATTGCTTTAACACGGGTTAGGTTCCCTTTAAAAGACCTACAGGGAGGGAACTCGTTTTAGGGCATATATCCCTCGTGCAGATAATCGGCCGTAATGTAACAGAATACTTTTGACTTTCCCTTTAACTGAAGTATAAATGCTCAGTCTTCCTTTTCAATAGGGATCGTACTATACTAAATATCTTTGATGTATTTAAATTAGCAAACAATCCGATTATATTTACGAGGTTGGAGCATGGACTAGGATAGATAAACCGAAGCCATAAACATTTTTCAATTATTCTAAAAAGTTTTTTAAAGATCACAGATTCGCAAAATTACTAGGCTACAAATAAATACCTTTATGATTTCTTTTTTTTTGTCTTTTTAAGAAAATAATGTACTTATTTAAAAAGATTTTCCGTTATGTATGTGTAGCATTAATTTATTCGATAAAAGTATCGAAACTCGATAAAAGCATGTAATAATTATATATTTTAAATTTCAAACAATTCGGTTTGGAAATTTTTGCTATTTTATATGCGGACACAAGGACGGATTGAACGGAGTATAGGTACTACATATTTACATAATTAGGAACGCACCTAAAATAGATGACAACCGCGCAAAATTTTCTGGACTACAAATAAGGACGTTCTTGTTTTCTTGTATTTTCTTTCTTTATTTATTTTTCAAAGAAAATATTGTACTAAAATATTTTCCCCAGTATATGTGTGTAACGTTAATTTATTCCTATCTCTTCTAACATTCTTTCCATAGCATCTAACAATGGCATTGTTCTGGACATATCAGAAAACAGAAGCCAATAAAAGATTTTCCCATGCCATTTTCTGCTTTGAACGGCTCGGATATTTGTTTCTGATGTCATTAATCTGTCATACTTAGCGGACAAACTGACCATTTTGTGAGTCGAATTTCGAAAATTTTGCTGATATTCTCAGTTGTTCTCCAAGATTTGTGAAAACCAATAGGCACTTGTTTGATTCTTGTGACAGGAAATGTTTTTACAGAAAATGATTGTACTTGTTTATTATTTGGATTTTTTAGCATGTGTATCCCCCTAACTCCCGCGTGTATGAGTTATTTCAAAATGAAAGAAAAACATGTTTTTAACTTTAAATAGTTTAAAAATGAATTATTAAGAAAAGATGAAATTGATTTTTAAAAATGTCCTTATATTTACTGCAAAATTACAAAACGAACATCATTACGGGATTTAGAAGCGATGTAAATTTATTATTGATGATTAGGAAATAGTTTTTTTTTTTTTTTTTTTTTAATCACCAGCTTCTTTTGCCCGCTTTGAATGTCGGTTTCACTAAAAGAATTTTGAATGAAACAAAAACAAATTTAGAAAAAAAATTAACAACTAATCAAATATCTATATTTGTTGCCAAATTTATAAAACCGAGTTCAAAGCAGTTGTTGGTGATCAATGGATATAAAATCACAGAAGTTGTTTGTTTGTTTATCAAAGTGGTTTAAAATCACTGAAGTTCTTTGTTTCCTTATTAACACTTTCGGGTCTGGTGTACTATTATAGTACATATACTTTCATGCTGTTTTGTGTTAACAATCACTTAGTTACTTTCTACATATATAAATGGTAGTATACGACTATGCTTTTCTTATTAAGACTTCATTTATGTTTTGACATTTGGTAATAATATTAATAAATGTTTCCTTAGTTCTCTTTACGTTATTGGTGATTCTGTTACTTTATGCACATATTTCAATTTTTAAATTTAAAATGTAATTTGCTTTTCTGAACGAATCATGTGTACTGAAGTGTGAGAAACATTAAAAAGTAGTAATACCTTCTCAAATTCTGCTGTAATACGTTATTTTCCAAATGTTTCCAAAACTTCTTCCTTACCTTATTGTCATATTAAAATGCATTGGATACTTCAAAAATAAATACATTTGTTAGATTTCAGGCAATGAGATGATTTTTAAATTTCAGTAAATCTAATTAGATAGCTATGATTAACGTTTTTAAAATAAAAGTTGTTTTCTTCACAAAATGTAAAAAATTGGACCCGAAAAGGTTAAAGTAAATATTGTCTTTATTTAAAGGATTTTCTGGTATACATCTATAAGTTTAGTGCATTCATATCTGTTCTAACATTCTTTACACAGCATCTAACAACGGAATTGTTCTGGACATATCAGAAAAGACAAGCCAATAAAAGATTTTTTCATACCATTTCCTGCTCTGAGCGTCTCGGATATTTGTTTCTGATGTCATTACTCTGTCATACGAGTGGAACAAACTGACCATTTGATGAGTCGGATTTTAAAGATATTCTCAGTTGTTCTCCAAAATTTATGAAAACCAATTACTTGTAACATAAAACGTTTTTACAGAAAATGTTTGTTGATTATTTGTATTGTTTAGTATGGGCATTAAACCGCACATTTAAATCCCATGCATATGTGGTATTTGAAAAACCTGTTTTGAACTGTAAATAATTTAAAAATGAATTATTAAGATAGTATTCAATAAGTCTATTTGGTCAGTTACGATTAACATTTTTGAAGGGAAATAATTTTGTTCTCAAAATGGGAAAAAATCAGATCCGAAAGAGTTAATAAATAACGTATTCGCAAAATTTATTAGACTAAAAATAAGGACGTTTATGATTTCTTTTTTGTTTCTGTATTTGTTTTTTAATGAAAATATTGTACTAAAATTTTTTCGGGTATATATGTGTAATGTTAATTTATTCATATCTGTTCTGTTCCAACATTCTTTCGTCAGCATCTAACAACGGAATTGTTCTGGACATATCAGAAAAGAGAAGCCAATAAAAGATTTTTCCATGCCATTTACTGCTTTGAGCGGCTCAGATATTTGTTTCGGATGGCATTGCTCTCACATACTAGTGGACAAACTGACCATTTGGTGCGTCGGATTTTGAAGATTTCGCAGAGATTCTCAGTTGTTCTCCAAGATTTATGAAAACCAATAGGCACTTGTTTGTTTCTTCTGACATGAAACGCTTTCACGGAAAGTAATTGTATTTGTTTAGTATTTGGAATTTTTAGTATGCACATTAAATAGCTGATTTAACTCCAACGTTTATATTTTTTTTAGATGAGCTAAAAGCCTGTTTTTAACCTTAAATAGTTTTAAAAGGAAATATTAAAAAGAAATGGAATTAACTTTTAAAAAGGTCCTTGTACTTACTGCAAAATTACAAAACGAACATCGTTCGAGATTTCGAACCAATGTAAATTTATTATTGATAATTACGATATCGTTCTTTTTGTTTGACTGGCAGCTTTCGCCCACTTCGCAACTAAGTTTCACTAAAATATTTTTTAATGAATTATAGCTAACAAAGATAAAATTATAAAAAGAATAACACTAATTAAATGTCCATAATTGATGTCAAATTCATAGAACCTTACATTATCGAGTTCAAAATAGTTGATGGCGATACAATAGATATAAAATCATTAAAGTACTGCATTTACTATATTTTTTTATAGATTAGAAGTCTGCCGTTACTCTTTAGTACTGGAAACGAAGCAAAATTGCTGAATTCTACATGATGGTGGTCTGCTGACGACTCTCATAATTTAGAACATTGACTAGGTGACGAGTCCTTCACCTGACTACGCAGCTTCAGAGTTATAATTAGTAGGAATCTTGGAGTATTTTGCACCCACAACAAATTTTAAGTGGCTAGTACAAAAACATCGTTTTATGAAAAGAGAATTATTTCACATTTCATTGAAAACATTATTTCTATACACTGTCCTAGAGAGGAAATTTACAATAGCATTTAAATAATGCAGATACATATAGTTGCCAACTTGTACGGATTTTGCTTACCATACTGTAATTTAATGAAAATTTTTGACTTACTTAAACGCGAAAATTGTTTGAATTGAAATTCTACTTGATGAATCTCTGGAGATTCACATGGCTATAATCTTTCATAAAATTTTAGCGGTATGAAAAATCCGTACAAGATGGCAGCGAAACATACATATACAGACGAATAGGACAAATGTACTTTTGGGAGCAAAAATAAATAAATATTTAATTCTCTTTATCTGAAAAAGTAAAACTAATGAACAGAATTCAGATTAATGATTAAGAAAACAGCATGGTATACAAAAAGAGAACATGAAAATAAATACAAACTTTCAATGGAATTCCGTTTAAATGCTTTAAAGCTTTGTAATTCTAAGAAACATTTGAAATACCTAGAAATCAAGAGAAATTTAATCGGAATTTGCATTAATGTTCTTTTGCATGCGTGGCAATAAATAACAATGATATCGATTTCCCTCACGGCAAAAATAGTTTAGAGGAATCTTATCGAGAAAATAAAGTTAAATTTCATGAATTAGTTGATGCATCCCAAACAACTTAGTAATCATTATATGCGAATCTCGATTACTTATCGCCCTGTTCTAAAAGAAAAATGTAACTAACGCTAACATTGCCATGAAATACTTTTTT
This sequence comes from Maratus speculifer, assembly GCA_964019185.1. Classification (NCBI taxonomy): domain Eukaryota; kingdom Metazoa; phylum Arthropoda; class Arachnida; order Araneae; family Salticidae; genus Maratus; species Maratus speculifer. The sequence continues at coordinate 3,739 of CAXHSM010001416.1, read as the reverse complement.
TTTTGACCGGAGGTCTTTTTATACTAAAAAACAAAGAAATACTGCACATAAAAATGTTAAAATTAGTAATTTTGAGGATAAATTATTGATAACACGCTGAAGAAAACAGTTTCTAAATTAAAGAATTATTTAAAATTTACCTAATGTTGAAGTAGGTTAAAAAAGTTCCGTAAAAAAGTTTTATAAGTATAAAACTATGCAAGAAGTTTAATCATTTTTTTCATGGACATAAGTATTTTTTTAATTTTTTGTTTCTATCTTATTTTACAGTTTCGTTTGCATGCAGTTATTTGCCTCATAAGTAAGTAATAATGCCAAAATTCAAGAATTCACGCCATTACATTTCATGAATACGGGACATTTTCTGAAAAGTGATTATTAAAAAAAAAGTCCTAATAAATTTGCATCAAAAATCAGAAAATTTAGAATTAAAGTACCTTATTGCTAGGGATACATACTGAATAGCGATTTTGACCGAATACCGAATATTCGGCTAGCCGAATAGTAATTGTTGGGCCGAATGCCGAATATTCGTCCAGCCGAATAGTAACTATTCGGCCGAATACCGAATATTCGGTTTTCCAAATATTTTTTATATTTCAAAGTTTAAAGGTATTAAAATGTTACTTTATAAAACAATTTTACATAATATTTAATAAGAGAAACTTATATTTTGATAAACAAGAGATTTTTTAAGAACATTCAGTAATGAAAAAAATCTGCCTTTTTTTATTTAAGAAGCATAATTATAAGACTTTTTCAATTAGTAAAATTTTAAATTTCATTTCTTCAACGAATTGAAACAAACATTTTGAAATCAAAGAGAAATAATGAAAAAATAGTTGAAGAAAAACTGCACAGTCTCATATTTGCTTTTTTTAAATAACTCAAGGCAGATTTTTTTCAATATAAAGTATAAATACTTTCAATTTAATTCTGAATAAAGGAATGTCTAACTCATAGTCTTTTCTTATGAATAGTGGCATTTTCCATCCTTCCCATCATATCATATTTTACAGAAATCAAAGCAAGTGAGTTGAAAATATAGTTATGGTATCTTATTTATTGTTAATGCAACAAACGAAAACACAAGTTTGACCTACAGTGAGATGAAATACAATGCATTACCGAATACTTTGATATTCAGCCAAACCGAATATTCGGCAGGCCGAATAGTTTAATATTCGGCCAAGCCGAATATTCGGCTTAACCGAATAGTTTGATATTCGGCCTAACCGAATATTCGGTAACATGGCCGAATAGGCCGAATACCGAATAGATACCGAATATTCGGTACATCCCTACTTATTTCTATATTTATTAAAAAGCAATATGAACCAAATAGTACCTGATAATATCATTGGTTACCCTTCCAATTTAAGGTAAAACGCTTAGTTTATATACTGCTTTGGACGAGAAGATGGCGAGACACTTCTAAAAGTCGTGTTATACAAAAAGGATTAGTTTAAGTATATTTTCAGGTACTAAACATCTTTTGAAACACATTTTTAGTGATATAATAACGTAAAAAGACATTTCATTTTTTTTATTAAATTTATGTAGGATAAAAATTGACAGGTAATAAAACTATTTAGTTTGATCGAGTACTTAGGCCATGTCGTAACAGGAAAGTTTTTGTGTAAAAAACAGGATAATTGCTTTACTTTACTCCTGTAAAACCTGTTCTAGACCTATATAATGTATCTGCGTCAATATTCTAAGTAAACAGAGGCAAATTTAGGCAATGTTAGGGAATGGAGACAAATACGGGCATCATTGAAAAATGTTCTAATTCTTTTATCTCATAACATATAATATAAATAAATGACTAAGTATTTATTTAAGTATGTTTAATGGATTAAAACAAGTTGGAAATTGCACGTAAAGCGTAGCAAATGAGGTGCGTTCGTTGATAACGAAGATTTAAATTATTCAGATCTTGCTGATATAGTAGAGCGTACTTTGGATACAGTATAGTGGTCGAAATCTTTGTGTTCCTGTAAATATGCAGGGAGTAATGTTTATTATACTTCATTAACGTACATCTTATTCATAAAATGTGAAGTAGTTTAATATGATTAAAACACGCCCCAAACAATGTTTCCCCGTATAACATTATTTAGTGGAATACATTTGTGTGGCCCTGTAATTTAATAATAAATATTCGTTGCATCACAGATTGTACAAAATGTATTTTTTAGTACATATTTCATAGATTCATGTCAATTCTGTTATATTTAAATTAGTGTAACACCATTAAAATGCATTTGAAACTTTTTTCCCCATTGACCGTAATGTAACGGAATACTTTTGATTGTCCCTATAATTGATCAATGCATTCGATTTTCATAACATTTGAAATGACTCGACAAAATTATGTATAAATATACGTTTTAAATTTCAAAAGATTAAAATGCATTAGAAACTTTTTTTCCCCATTGACCGTAATGTAATGGAATCCTTTTGATTGTCCCTGTAATTGATCTATCCATACGATTTTCATAAAATTAAAAATGACTCGACAAAATTATGTAATAAATATACGTTTTAAATTTCAAACGATTAAAATGCATTTGAAACTTTTTCCCCATTGACCGTAATGTAACGGAATCCTTTTGATTGTCCCTGTAATTGATCTATCCATCAGATTTTCATAAAATTTGAAATGAATCGACAAAATTATGTAATAATTATATGTTTTAAATTTCAAACGATTAAAATGCATTTGAAACTTTTTTCAAACGATTCGGTTGGGTAGATTTTGCGTTGTTATATGCGGACAGACAGACAGACAGACGGACGGACTGAGCGACAACAATAGGTGCTACGTATTTACATAATTACGAACGCACCTAAAAATAGTTATTTACATACATACTGTAATGGCAGAAAAAGCATTTTCTTTTCTACATGTGTGAATATGGATATGGTAAGGGAATAATATTCGCATTAAAAAGAAATATTTGAAATATATTTCAATTTGAATTATCAAACATTTAGAATTTATATGCAAAACTGATTAATATTGATAGTCTAAATCACGTTTTTTTTTTTTAATTTAATTAAATTTGGGACATTTCCCCTGGGACATAAAATTACCACTCTTCGGAAAAAGAGTCATACATATCTGCTAAAACATCTTTTGTTGTGTGCATAGTCAATGCGTATCTGTATCAAATCCTGCATTTGTTTCAAAGAAAAAAAAAATCGAAAACTAATCCTGAAAAATAGTAGAACCTTAACGTGGCTTTATTACCCCAGGATACCTTATTATAAAATCGGATTTACTTGCTAATAAACATTTTGCCAGACACATGCATTTAAAAATGCATACTTTTTAAACACCAAATGTGAATGCATCAAATAAAATTGGAAATATACAAAAAAATTTTATTTCGAAAAATTTTTATTCTAAGAAACAAAATATTATTTGAAATGCTTTCAACTGAAATGTTTGAAGGAATTCATGGAATAGTTATACTACTTCTGTAATCCTACTGACTTTAAATTTATATAGCAAATAATATTTAGTTTAATCTTTAGATAGCTTAAATATTTCAGACATATGTCTTGTGCAATAATAAAAAGTAGGTCAAAGAAGCTTATATTTGCATTAGTATTGACATTGGCACAAAAATGTGTATTTCATTCTTTTGAAAGATTTTAAAATCTTATTTCTGAAATTCTCTTTTCCACCACTAAGACAATATTTTTTAAAAAGAATTAAATGATTTTTTCC
>CAXHSM010001415.1:0-12000 GCA_964019185.1 Maratus speculifer | reverse complement strand
CAAAAAAAATTAAACAGAAATTTGCATTTAAAACTATAGCAAAATTATCTTGTAGATGGGGGTGGGGATTATAATGAAATTTAAAACGCACCCGCGGTTTGCTTAAATAAAAAGTTTTAATTAAATATTGTTTTTGAAATCGTGAAAAGATTTCAAAGCGAAGTAAAATGTAGTGACGTCATTTACAGCTCCCACTGTGAATTTGACCAATGAGAAAGCTCCATTACGACTATGGAACGGTTTCATTGGTCAGAAAATAGATTGCCTTTAAAATCGGAGGTAACTTTTCACAATGTTTTTTATAGATTTGAAATTCTCAAGAGTCATTCACGGCTGTAAAGAAAAAAAAATTAAAGCAACCCGAATATAAAAATTTTAACAATATTGCATTTAAAACGCACCTTCGCTTTCCTTTAATTAAAAGTTTTAATTAAATATGCTTTTTGAAATCGTGGAAAGATTCCAGGCCCGGGCCTGGAAATTTCGGCCCTTGCAGACCTCTAGTACACATCAAGACAAACAATGTTAAATAGGAGACCAAGGGTCCAAAACCTTTTCCAAAGGAGATAACCGCCATTAAAGTTTAGGGACCAAAATTTCAAATAAACATAAAAAACGGAAAAATCGGTCGATTATTTTACGGTTTTCACTAAAATTATTCTTTATGTCGGCATTTTCTTGAAATTAAATTATAAAGATAAATTTCAAAAAATGCCGATCGAGGGCGCTTTAGACTTTGGAATAACGAACAACTATTTTTTGCCGGTATTTTTTGCATCCCATTAAATGTTTTCGTAAGCTTAGACTCAAACTCAAATTTTGAGCTCAAAATCTGAAACTGGGAGTGGTTAAGTAGCACAAACTGAAATGTGTTGAGAGGGTTCAAATTTCAAATGATTATAAAAAACGGAAAAATTGGTTCATTGATTTGCGGTTTTCACTAAAACTTTTCTTTATTTCGGTATTTTCTTAAAAATAAATTATAAAGATAAATTTCAAAAAATGTACAAAAAATGGCGCTTTAGACTTTGGAGTAAAGAACAACTATTTTTTGCTGTTATTTTTTGCATCTCATTAAATGTTTTCGGAAGCTTAGACTTAAACTTAAGTTTTGAGCTCAAAATCCGAATAGTAGGGAGTAGTTAAGTAACACAAACTGAACTGTGTTTAAAGGGGGGGGGGTTCAAATTTAAAATAATTATAGAAAATGGACAAATTTGTCTATTCGTTTGCGGTTTAAAATAAAACTATTCTTTAAGTCAGTATATTCTTGAAAATAAATTTTAAAGATAAATTTAAAAAAAATTCCATTAGAGGGCGCTTTAAACTTCAGAGTAACCAACAATTAATTTTAACCATTATTTTTTTGTTCTAATTAAATGCTTGCAAAAGCTTATTAAATGTTTTCGGAAGCTTAGATTTAAACTTAAATTTTGAGCTCAAAATCTAAATAATTAGGAGTAGTTAAGTAGCGCAAATTGAAGTGTCTTCAGGAGTTGAAATTTAACACTCCCCCCTCCTCGAACACAATTCAATTTTTCGCTACTTAAACAATCCCAACGATTCAGAATTTGAGCCTAAAATTTAAGTTTATGCATTTGAAAGCATTTAATGAGATTAAAAAAATAACAGTTAACAATAGTTGTACGCTACTCCAAAGTCTAAGGCGCCTTCTATCGTTATTTTGTGAAATTTATCTTTAAAATTTATTTTCAAGAAAACGCTCATTTAAAAATTAGTTTTAGCAAAAACCGCAAACGAATCGACCAATTTTTCAGTTTTTTATAATCATTTGAAATTTGAACCCTCTGAACTCAGTTCAGTTTGTCTACTTAACTACTCCCAACTATTCAGATTTTGAGCTCAAAATTTAAGTTTAAGTCTAAGCTTACGAAAGCATTTAATAAGATGCAAAAAATAATGCCAAAAAAGAGTTGTTCGTTACTCCAAAGTCTAAAGCGCCCTCTATCAGCATTTTTTAAAATTATCTTTATAATTTATTTTTAAGAAAATACCGACATAAAGAATAGTTTTAGTGAAAACCGCAAATCAATGAACCAATTTTTCGTTTTTATAATCATTTGAAATTTGAACCCTCTGAACACAGTTCCGTTTGTGCTACTTAACCACTCCCACTTTCAGATTTTGACCTCAAAATTTAAGTTTGAGTCTAAACTTACGAAAACATTTAATGAGATGCAAAAAATACCGGCAAAAAATAGTTGTTCGTTACCCCAAAGTCTAAAGCGCCCTCTATCAGCATTTTTTGAAATTTATCTTTATAATTTAATTTCAAGAAAATGCCGGCATAAAGAATAATTTTAGTGAAAACCGCAAATCAATCGACCCATTTTTCCGTTTTTTATGTTTATTTGAAATTTTGGTCCCTAAATTTTAATGGCGGTTATCTCCTTTGGAAAACGTTTTGGACCCTTGGTTTCATATTTAATATTGTTTGTCTTGATGTATACTATCACCCCTCTTTTATTATAAAAAAAATTTAGCATCACCCTGTATATATATATATAAATTTTTCATTGAATTCTCATAATCTAATGCGGTCAAGAATTCATTCCGACTCTTGAAACTTGTGTTTTGTAATATCTACACTGCCTCATCTATTTGGGAAAATTTAAATAAATAATGATTGCAAAATGAGCAAGGCAGTAATAAAAGTCATTCAAATTTTGCACTTATATTTATTTTTACTTATAATAATAATAAGAAGAAGAAAGATAAAATGTAACGCAAAATGTTACGTTTCAAAAATATTTTAAAAGTTTTAAACTAAATTAAAAAAAAAAAAGTCTAAAACAAACTATATCTAAAAATACTCCAATAGCTTACTTTTTCTTTTTCTTTTTTTTTTTTTTTTTTCACACATTTTATTAATCTGCGTGCTGGTAGAAAGCTCACGGGTGTTAAATGTTAAATTTACAAATAATAGCATTTCATTCAGATTTCATAATCTTATACGCTCTGAATTAAATTGTTCTCTTTGTTATATAAAGTATTGAGTATTGGATTTCCAAACGTAATTATTAACTGAATATCAGACTTTTTTGAGTGAGAAAGACATTTAATAAATGATATAATAAATCATATCAAAAACTAAGGTTTTCTGGATGAGTTATAATTTTTCTTACAGAGGAAAATATCCGCGCATGCTATAAATAGGTCAATTTCTTTAAACTATCACTTATATCAATATTCCTATGCATAGATTGATATTTTTTATTTCCTCCATGTACTGAATTCGATTGCTCAAAATTAGTGACTCACAACATTTCTGCTTTAAATGGTTGAACTGGGAATTTTCTAGGTGTTTAGGCATCATTAGGCTTCATTTCTTAAAATATTTCTTTAAATAATACTCTAAAATGGCAAAAGAAAAAAAAATAGCGAAAGAAGTATATCGTGAAATTAAAAGCAGTTTAATAAAAATAAGGTATAAGACATAAATATTGTTCTGCATGTTCATGCAGAAAAATTATGGATTACCTATCGAAGACTACTTTGAAAGACACATGAAATATAAGTTTTACATAAAATTAAAATACATTAATTTGTTACACATATCTAAAGTTCAAAGAAGAATTAATAAATTTGTTTTTCCTTCATAAATTGCATATTAATTATTACTGTTACAGTGGCGCCAACTTATATGGGCCTGTGTCCCCCTAATAATTATGGATCATAACGTACAAAATTTTCATTGCTCTAGTTAATTATTTCACTATTATCTTATTATTATTTTTTCTCCTTAGAATAAAATTTATTTTGCCAGTGACCATTTGTTTTAATTTCTCCGACTAACACCCATAAATTCCAAATGACTGAAATGCTTTGCTTCTATGTTTAACTTCTAATTCAATTTATAGTCATGCTAATGATATCATGCCATTACAGTAAATAAAAGTGTCTTTAGTGCCTTACCTGTATAAGGAAAAACGCACGAGAATATAATTTAATAAAATTGCAAATTTATTAATTATATTCTCTTATTTCACCATCTGTCAATTTTTCAAAGAAAAACAAACTGGTCGCTCCATGTTTCAAAAATATTTTTTAACTCACCCAATATATTTGAGCCAACCCAATATTTTTCAAAAGTTGGCGCCCCTGCCTATGTATAAATTCAATATGACCGCAAAAGATTTTCTTTCAAACCGGAACGAACATCAGTTTTTCAAATCAATTTTTCAGTTCTCAATTAAACATATTCAGCGGTGGAGTTGAATTTATACACATAAGAGAGACAAAGTAATATTAATTTTAACGTCGATGTCAACTCTTTAATGCATGATTTTGTACTTTTTACTTTAAAAATATTAATTTTGAGTCTATTTTTGCTAACTATCTACTAGAAAAATAGAGAAAAATAATTATTTATGTTTCTGATGGACATAATGCCATCGTATTACTTGTGAGTGATAGAACAAAAAAGGCTAAAAAAAGATAATATAAAATTATATACTTACTTTCAAATATTTACACTGTACAATAAAAATGACATAATAGCTTTTACAATGCTTTTAAGAGTTTGCAAAATCAATAACTACTACCATATACAGATAGAGGAAAAACGCCAGTCGAACATATTACAAGCAGTATCAATAAAAGATGTTAGAATCTTCCCTTGATAACAAATTAAAACAAAAACAGACTTCGCGACCTTAATATAAAATGTAAAACAGTAAAATCTAACACAGCTTCATGTACTTTTACTTTTTTCATGAGAAAAAACTAAAGGCTAATTCCATGCGCAGATTTATCATATATGTAATAAAGAACACGTAAAAAAAATTTTAAATCTCTATCTCAAATACAAAAAAAGTCATAGCATTTTTAAAATATAAAAGTAAAGAAAATATGAACATTCAGAAAAAGCCATTTAAATTTTTTATTTGTATGCATAATTGTGTTGAGTGTATTAACAAAGTTTTCAATATTTCGCGATATAATTACCGTATGGTTAAAAATGAGGTGTCATAATATTCACAATTAAACAGACTTTTATTTAATATTGAAAAAAAAAATCTATGTTTTGATCAATTTTAAATTAAACTGTTCCGTTAAATGTATAAATGGTTCTCGCCTATGTTCTGTAATACGAGAACCAATTGTTCGATTCTCTAATTTTAATTAAAGTGATATATACGCTGAGAAAGACATTTGAATCAAAGATCTCTTCTTACATCCATGCAGATTCCGAAGTTTGTGATTTAATCCCTTTAACAATTATTTGAAATTAAGTCAAGTTTTCTGAATGTGGCTAATTTGCGTTCTAATACTTGATTAAAAGCTAAATCATGTAAATGCACGTTTATACTAAACTTATATTAATGTATTTAAAATATTATCATACGTTTTTCTATGTAAAATCTTTAAATGTCTTTTAAGATTAATTTCTTCCAAGACGAACAATCATAATATACAGGATGTCTACTCTCTACAATGGTAAATCCCTAAGTCGTTAGGCATAGATATACAGTTCCAAAAAAACAAAAAACAAAAATTTTTTAAATGAAGTAACATATTTAAAAAATGATTTGGAATGAAAACATATCTTAAAAAAAGCAGAAATTAAAATTTTTAAACGGTTTTTCAGTCTTTAAATAATATTTAGTAAAAATATCCTGTTATACTAAAAATAATACCAAAAAAGAGTAAAAAAACCTCCTTTTTAATACGATTAAAACTGGCCGAATATAACTGTTTAAAGTTGAATTATTCTTTTTGCTACAAAATAGGGGTCATTCCCAAATTTTCTAGAAAAATAAATAATCGTCAGACATGAAAAAAAAATAGTTGAGAGTAAAATTAACATTACAATATCTATTTTCATTCTGATTCCATTTCATTTATCAAATAAAAATAGACAACTTGTTCTAAAAACATAAGTTAAAACTAGTCCGTTGTGGCACTCCAAAACTTTCTTCTATCTTATGCATGTTAATATTTCCTGAAAAATGCAGCACAGTAGCGCCATCTGTTATGTGGTTAATACCAAAATCTAGTAAGCAACAACTTATGTCAACTTATGGCTGTATCTGAAATTTGATCAAAATTCGTACATTAGTTTTTGAGATAGAACTATTGCAAAATCTTTAAAAAAATCTGCATACAGCGCCACATGTTGAGTGTTGTTACGCAAGAAAACTAACCAAAACTTATTTTTTATCAGGTACTAACTGAATCTGAAGTTTGATTAAAATCCATGCATTTCTTCTTGAGATACAGCTAATGCGAAATCATGAAATATGCAGCATAGCACCACCATCTCTAGGGCGATTAACACCAAAAACTAGACAACACTAATCTATACAGTAGAACCTCGATCCATCGTTTTTCAAGGGGTGCGGAGAAAAAAACGATGAATGCGGATTAACTTCAAAATACGAAAAAACACAATGTTTATGCATTACTAAAGCATGCAATGCATACAATATATTAATAAATACTAATTTGTTGCGTACTAAACCATAAAACAAATAAATTGTAGTTATTGAAAATTGATATATTTTATAAAAAATTAATAGTTTTGTTTGATCTTTCATTCTTTTTTTTTATTTTATTTAATAATAAATTTTCAAGATATACAACATTTTTCTGGTCATTTTCTCTAATTTCATATATCTACCATATAAAAGTTCATGCAGTTTCAAATGCAGTAATTGCATGAAACAGACTTGACACTGGTGGCTCAGCTTCCTCAGCATCACCGTTATTTCCTTCTTATTCGTCATTACTTTCCCTTTTTTGCATTATCACACATTATTCTTATGTTTAAGACACCAGGTGTTGCAACATATTGATCAATGAAGACATAATCACATACTCTGCTATATACAACCATTCTTTATCTGCATTATTGTCGCCATCATCAACACAAACAGCAAAAATGAGTTACTTAATGATAAAAAAAAAAGTAGTTCTAGTTTCTATGTCCTATGGATTCGCATGACTTTCAATTTCATTTAGTTGAGGCGAAAAATTTTACAACGATGAATGAGGGAAAACGTTTTTTGAAGAATGATACTTGCGAGTTCTGTTAACATTATTTAAGTATAACTTGTGCAGGGCCATAGCAATAAAAACATCAATGCGGGAAAACGATGGATGCGGGAACGATAGATCGGGGTTTCACTGTATCAGGTGCTAACTGCATCTGAAGTTTTAGAAAAATTTGTGCATTAGCATTTAAGATAGAACTATTGTGATAATCACGAATAATGCACCATGGCAGCGCCATCTCTCGAGCGATATGCATCAAAATGGAATCAGCACCGTGTTATATGAAATACTAACTAAATCTAAAGTTTTATGAAAATCCATACGCTAGTTTGAGATATGGCTATTGTGGAACTTGTAAATAATGCAGCATAGCAGCACCACCTGTCGAGTGATATACACCAAAAACTAACCAGATCTAATTTCTATCAAGGTATAACAGAATCTAAAGGTTTATGAAGTTCTGTGTATTGGTTCTTGAGATACAGCGCCCACAAAATGTTCTTATATACGTACAGAGATTTTGTAAAAACATGTTTTTCGAGTTCTCTGACTCTTAAAACTTGTAAATCTGTTGATAATTATTATGAATGCAATACTTTCTTCTTGTAAAGATAGAAGAAACTAAAAATAACAGACTTTTTGTTAAATGAAATAATGTAAAACGACAATCTCAATCTACCTATCTATACTTATATAAAATAGTTTATCCTGACTGACTGATAATCAACGCACATCCCAAACTACTGAGCCCAGAAGCATGAAAATTGGGGAAAATATACTTCTTATGATGTAAGAGTGCTCTAAGAGGGATTTTTGAAAATTTCTCCCCTAAGAGGGTAAAAAATGTTTAAACATCTTGCCGTATCTCAAAAGTCGGCACATGAAATTCCAGATTATAAATGTACTAAAAAAATAATTAAAAACATATTTCGGCAATTTTACAAATTCCCCCCGTAAAGGGTTTAAAAGCGGGTCGAAAAGTTTAGAACATTTGACATATCGCAAGTGCCGTTTTAAGTCGGAACGTGAAATCCCAGAAAATAAATCTATTATAATAATAATTAAACAAGTATTTCTGCAGTTTTAAAATTTCCACCCTTGAGAAGGGCTAAAGTGGGTGTCGAAAATTTACAAACTTTTTTGGACCCGTCATGTGATATATCATCTAAAAGTACTTGGACCGCTCTTTCAGATTATGGATTTTTCATTTCTTCTCCTCAATTTGGACCCCCGAGCGGGAGCAATGCTCGAAGTTTTTTGAAATTGCGGTGTTTTTATCATTTTAAATCGGACTTTTTTTTTCGGAGCTTTTTGATAAATATTATTTATAATGTATGAAAATGTTAAAGAGAGAGATATTAGGGGGGGGGGGTGCATGATAGTTGGAATTCTGCGGTGTATTTTTTCTACTTTTGCCGACACTAATCATGTGACATATCATTGTAAAACTCTGTGACTAATATGTTATGTTATACACCTGCCGAGTCCCTCTCCGTCTTTTCTTCCATGGGGGGGGGGGGGGATTTTTCTAAATTTCGCCATTACCTTTCATATCAAATATCGTTGTTTAGCCCTATGACCACTTATTCTTATTATGCACTTACCTTTCCCCTCCTGCGGGGTACGTTTAACGTATTTAAGCAAAATGTTTTCTATTAATATTAAAACTATGGAACTGAACTTAAATAACATAGATAAAATCAATAAAAAATATTGGGCCCATTCATCATACTTTTAGTTTCTGTTTTTGCCACTAGGGGGGGGCTTTTTATTCTTATTTCATTCGCTATTTTGGTACTCATTTCCAAAATATTATAACTTTTGATACTTAAACTCCTTTATCTTTTTACATTTACTCACACCTTTTCTACTTTTTGCAACCAGGGAATGCCGTCACATGACTTTTGCACTAATATGACTTCCTAACAGCTTCCCATTGGTTTATTGTTTTTAATTCCCTCTGTTTTTAATTTCCATGTATTTAACTAAAATCAACATGTATTTTATCTATTTCAGAAATCCCCACCTAAGAGAATTTAAAGGATGGTCGTAATTTTAAAACATTTCGATACATTTCTGCAGCAGTTATATGTAAAAGTGCGAAATTCAAGGCATCAAATCTACTAAAAAATAGTTAAACATAATGATTTAAGATCTAATTTGTCTATTATGTCGTCAATATGTATTTTGAACCGGATAAAGTGAGATTATACGAATAAGATAAAAATTGTAGCTATTTGATTAGAAATTAAATTTTTAACCGTTAATAGATGCATTTTGTCTGATACAAGATTCTTTTAAGGAAACCGACCAGCGTAATGGGCGAAGGCTGCTAGGACATTTATAAAATAATTTATCCTGACTGACTGATAATCAATGCACAGCCCAAACTACTGATCGTAGAAACATGAATATTGGGGGGGAAATGCTTCTTATGATGCAAGCGTGCACTAAGACGCGAATTTCGAAATTTACCCCTCTACAGGGGGCAAGCGGGGGGTCGAAAATTCTGGAAAATCTTCCTCTGTCTCAGCAACCATTTGGTAGCAGCGTGAAATTCCAGAAATACATTATTAAAAAAAAATTAAACACATATTTCAGCAATTCTAGAAATTGCCCCCCTGAGGGGGTTAAAAGAAGAGTCGAACAATTTAGAACATTTGGCACATCTCAGTAGTCGTTTTGAGTAGAAGCGTGAAATGGCAGAAAATAAATCCATTAAAAAAATAATTAAAGATGTGCTTCAGCTATTTTAAAATTTGCACCTTTGAGTGAGTTCAAGTTGGGATAAAAAAAAAGTCCAAACTTTTTTTAGATCCTTCATGTGACATATCATCCGAAAGCATTCGAACAGCTCTCTCATATTATGAACTTTTCTTTCCGCATCCTAATACCCTCCCCCCCCCCTACGGGGAACAGTTACGTTTTTTATATTGTAACGTTTTATTATTACAGATCGGATTTCTTTTTTTAAATCGTATTTGTTATTATGTTGGCTTGTTCTAGATTACTTTTAATTATGCAGTTTGGATTTGTTCGTACGTTATTAGGTAGAAGCGGGAAATTCAAGATAACATATTTACAAAAAAAATAGTTAAACGTACGTACTTCAGTGATTTTAGAGCTGTTTTCTTTATTATGTCGTCAACATTGACTTTGAATAGGAAAATGTAAGATTATATGAATGAGACAACAATTATGGAGTTTGATTAGATATATATATATATATATATTTTAAACTTTACTATATATATTCCGTTCGATTCAAGATTCCTTTAGAAAAACTGACCTGCGTAGCGGGCGAAGACTGCTAGTTCCTTACAAAATGATGCAGATTTTACAAAGCTACTAAGAGATTATCAAATTCAAAACTTCATTATTAAAAATTAAAGCTACCTTAAAACATAATCAAGTGATTCTCTTCAGTATCATAGCATAATTGTATTCGTAAAATAAATCACTCTAATAAATTAAGAGCTTTGTGCGCGATTTCTCCAAGCATACTCATATGCATCCAGATACAGAAAATTAGTATGCCAAGCAATTCAGAGTTTAGTAACTCGGTCATTTTTCGGATAAAATAAAGGTTTTTTTTTCCCTTACTTGTTGATGCCTAATGGGAAATTTTTACTAAAAATCCCTTATAGGACTGGATTGCGTTTTAAAATTTCACTTTCGTGACATTTTAAAATTGGTCAAAAGGACATTAAAATAATGCCACATTTAAAACAATTTTTGTATAATTAGAACTATATGACTCTGAATAACGGTTTAGAAACTAGCCATTGAACACCGTTGAGAGTGGTCACCTTGAGTATATCTATACTAATATTATAAAGAAACTAGCAGGAGTTACCGAGCTAAGCTCGGTCAAAATTAACTCTGTGTTCAACTGGATATAGTATTATCACTGTATCATTCACTTTGTATTATTATTGTAAAACATGTTATTTATAATAGTATTATTTTCAAAAACAATCAATAAGAAAACTATGTTTGTATGCACATGTTCATAAATTTTACTTTATTTTAAGATTTACAAGGAAAGGATATCGATCCAAATCACTTTTTTAGCTCGACTCTGATTAATTTAACCATGCATCTCGAATCTTGTTAAGAATGTATAAAAAAATTCTTCACATTCTGAAAGACAATATTTTTTGCCAGATATAGCCGAATTTGATGACATTTTTTTTATTTGGCGCCAAATATGTGTTTTGGCTTTCGTAATCATAATGTCAATTTTTCGGCCAAATGTCGCCAATATTTTGTCAAATATCGCTAACTTATTGACTGTTGCCATATTCTCGTAACCCTGACCCGTATTATCCAAAACGACCCACTAATCACATTTGATCAAACATGTGACTTAGCCAAATGGTCTTCAAGTAATCAAAAACAATAGAATATAAAATTAAATCGAAATCGTTTAATCGTTATAAATTTCTTAGATAAAATTAGCTTGACAGCATTCAGCAATAAAGCGAAATGACCCACTAATGTAATTTTGTTTAACGTGCGACTCAGCCCAATTCCAATAGTCTTCTCGTGACAAAAAATGTTTCGTTACAAAATTTAGATAAAATTGATTGAGTAGTTGTTATGTATAATTAGAATGACCCTAACCCATTATGACCCAAAATGATCCACTAATCGAATTTTCGCGAGCATGTGCCCTGGCCCTGTGGTTTTCTCTTTCACGAAAATGATATAATACAAAGTATAGTCAAAATGGTACGAGCCATTTTCTACATAAAATTAGCATGACCCATCATGACCCACAAATTACCCTTATAATCGAAATACAGTGTGGTTAGTAATTAACGTGAGGTGTTCAGAGCCCTCTAGAGAGTAAAGTTTTGGGCGAAACATTACCAAATTTGATCAGCATACTTAGTAGACCATGGATTTCGAATTCTTAAAAAAAAATAAAATAAAATAAAATCGCCACTAGGGGCAACTTTGGCGTTGTTTACCTACTAA
>CAXHSM010001414.1:0-26996 GCA_964019185.1 Maratus speculifer | reverse complement strand
ATCTGGATCTCCATTCTTTACCTTTTTATTAATGATGCTCAAACATAATTGCAATTTCAAACTTATTATGATGTGCTTCGAAAGCCAAGATTCAAAATAATCCAAATATGTTAAAACTGCAGCTCTGTAGTCAAATTGAAGAAGAAAAAATTCAGTAATAATCAATAATATTGCATTAATAAGTAACGAGCAGGATAAATACATTTCGCACCACATATTTCTACACTGTTAAAAATTTGACCTATTTGCTGCATCATCACTCCACCGCTTTTATAGAAAACGATTACTTCAGTCTATCATGGAGCATTCTCATGGGTCAAAAGAGAGATATTCTATAAAAGCGGGGGAGTGACGATGCAGCAAAAGGATCAAATTTTTTACAGTGTAGACACTGTAACTAATGCTTGGTGTTTATACTTTCAAGCAAGTAATTCGACGGCAGCGCCTAAGAAAATGTATTTTTTAAATATAATCTTAAGAAATACCGGTGTACGAGATTTCCACATACATACTTCTAAACATTGTAATACAACCTCGTTTCGAAGAATCATATTACATGTAATCCTACATTACTTTGGCAATAAAGATTGTCTCTTTTTGTAGTGTAGTGTATTTTTGTCGGCCGATTATCTACGCTATGGGATATAGGCCCTATGGGGTGGGTTGCCCTCCGTGGGGGTCTTTCTAAGGGAACCTAACCCGTATTTACGCAAGGTTCGAAGAAAACCACGGAAAACTTCGAACGGTTAGGCCGACGGTCGCGAATGGGTTCGAACCCAGCACCTACCGTCTACCAGTTTGGAGGTCAGAACCTCGCGGCCACTGGTGAGGCGTCTCTTTTTGTCAAAATTGCTTTCTACCAATCAATTTTTATTGCCCACATGTCGTCACTTTTTAATTTAAAGCTCTCTATTCGATTCCGCTTGTTTCTTTTTCTTTCTTTCTTTCTTTTTCTTTTTTTTTTTTTTTTTGGTGCGTTCGTAAATACGTAGCACCTATATTCTTCTCGTTCAGTCCGCTCGTCCGTCTGTCCGCATATAACAAAGTAAAATCTACCCAACCGAATCGTTTGAAATTTAAAATTCATAATTGTTGTATAATTTGATCATTTCAACCTTTATGAAAAACGGATGTATAGTTTAGAGGGACAATCAAAAGTATTCAGTTACATTAAGGCCGATAGGGAAAAAATATTTTCAAGTGCATTTTAATCATGTTACACTTTTTCGAACATAGTAAATTTGATATGCATCTATAAAGTACATACTAAAATATACATTCTGTAAAATCTGTGGTGCAAAGAATATTTGTTATTAATTTACAGGGCCAATCAAAAGTATTCTATTAACAATGGTATAGGGGGAAAACATTGTTTGAGGCGCGTTTTTACTATATTAAATTATTTCATATTTTATGAAATTGATATACGTTGTTATGGTTTACTACAAGTTATTTTTTGTATAATAGAAAGCAGATAGTATTTGCACAAAAGCTTTCGGCCACTGTACTGTACCCGAAGTACTGCATACTATTACACTAAGATCTGAATATTTTTAAAACTTCGATATAGCATGAACTCACCTCATTTACTACGCTTGGCATCAATTTCCAACTTGTCATTTTAATTCTGAGTCAGTATTATCAATTATAGAAACTTACATGTTGTATTTGTATAATGAGATATTTTTTTAAGATCTACATAAAACTGCTCAATTTTAAGCTACAACGGCCTTAATCTGAAATTCATTTTATTATTTATTTACTTATTTTGTTTTAGGTAGATTTCGTATGAAATACTACCTATTGCGGTCGCTCCTATGTTGAAATTTCTGAAAAATTTTTGCAGATCTACGCCGATCATGACCTCTAAACCTCTAAACTACCATCAGTAAAAAAGCTTATGCATATATATATATATATATATACACACACATATGTATATCTATATATAGAGAGAGATATATCACTTTCTTCTGGACATGATAACTTCTGTAATTCTGCTTCAATCTCCTCCAAACTGATAGATAAAAACAAAGGGATATAAAGCCTCGGTCAAGTTCGTTAATGGTCAAAATCGGACCAAGGGGTGGGAATAGGGAGGGTTTTTATGAAAACCGAAAAAACGCCATAACTTCTTAATTAAAATAGATATAGAATCAGTTAAAAGTTTATATTATTTCTAGAAAATGGGCCAAAGTTTATGCATGACAAATTTTTAACAAAGTCAAAAATGGGCTCAAGTCCCCCCCCCCCCCCCAAAAAAAAAAAAAAAAAAACAGGGAGAAAAAAAACAGGGAGAGTAACAGAAAACACAAGATAATGTTGATATTTCTTTTATTACCAGAAACGTTATACATATTTACATTTAAAAGTTTGTTAAAGTTTTATGTTGCATTAGTGATGGGCGATTCTGGAAATTTTGAGAATCGATAAAAATCGATATCCTATAAAACAACATCGATCATAATAAGAATCGATTTCTTAGTTCTAGAATCGATACTAGAATCGATATTTCGATATTCAGGTTCATACAGAGAAGATCCAAATTACTAATTCCAAAACTTAGACAATCAACAGGACCGTAATTACCGCCTTCCCCCCCCCCCCCCATCACCATTTAGGGAGGCATAGAATTAAGCTATTGCAGATTTTAGAGTCGGATAATAAGAATTTTAAATTTTAAAATGATTGTCACTTATGGTTGTCACTTACACAAGAACTTTGACAAATTTGAGAGACATAACTCAACTAATAACAACACTGAGTAACTGGGCATTAAACCGAGGATAAAGCGTGCCAAGAGCGTGTAACTAGGATGGGGAACAAGGAGTATAGATTAAAAAAAACTTTTTTTTTTCTAATGCCAACCAAATGTTACACGAGATAGTTTGGAAGAACAAAAAATATGCCCCATTCCCAAGGGGGCAGGTAAACCCCACTCTTGACGGAAGGGCGACCATAGCCCAAATGTATCTTTTGTTGAAGTTTCAAAATGAGGATTTACAATAAAACAGAACGAGAATTGGACATTTTAAAAATTGAATGCATACTTTGAACGGCTCATTTAGTAAAGATTGGCGAGGAAGGAGGGGGGGGGGGACGTGGGATTAGAACGGACGAACTTGAAAAAAAAAAAAAAAAAAAAAAAACATAATTAACTAATAACCCAAATAACTGAGCTCCTAAACAGAAATATAGTGTTTAACTTAGTGTTGAATTCATGGGGTGGCTTGCGGGGAACATGCACTCTTTGAAACTATAAAAAGTGCCAAGAGCATGTAAATAGGTGGAGAGAGGGGTAGTAACAGAAAAAAAAACGAGAAGATAAAATCTTTATAACGATATGTTACATGAGATGGTGTGGAAGAAACAAAAAATATGCCCCCCACCCAGAGGGGCAAGGTAAATCCCAAACGGACAGAAGGGCGACCCCGGCCCAAATGTATCTTTTGTTGAGGTTTCAAAATATGGCTTTATAACAAAATAGATCGAGGATTAGACTTTTTTAAAATCGCAGTCATAATTTGAACGAACCTGTAAGTTAAGATTGGTGAGGAAGGGGGGGGGGGTAGGACGGGCGAACATGAAAAAAAAAAAATAGTGGCACTCTGAGAGTGCCGATAGAAGTGAAACGTTGAACAATTACGTGTGTATTTTTTGAATCGTTAGGATATATAATTTTGAATCGCCAGGAAATACTTTTAAATGAATAAAAAAAGTTTCTATAATATTAAAAAATATATTAATCTCTATAAAAAAAAAAAAAAAAAACCGCGCGATACCATATGTCCAGCTATTGTAGTTAACTCACTATAACTACTTTCTTACATTTTAAAACGCGATAAATACACCAACCAAAATTAGACCATACTATCGATACCTTAATCCTTATCCAAATAAATCATTTTGTATTAATGCCTGTTACAATATCTGTAGATTACTTTTTGAATTATTCAAATCGGACATTCCATTCAAAAGATACTACGAATTTAAAGATGACAATCTAAAGAAATAATAGCGCTTCTGAGTACTCGGTGCCCAATAAGCTTAGGGATTACGTGTGCAATCAAACGATTGCGGGTTCGAACCTCAGTTTCGCTAATATGTATAAATGTTTTTTTTTTTGTTGTTGTTTTGTTTTTTTCGAAGAAGTTTGAAAAATTAAAATTTTAACACATGGGTCCGTAACGTGACCTGAAATGATGGGAGAAAATTTCTTATGCTAGATTTGTGATGTATGAAGCATAAGCTTTCAATAGACATATTGTATCAAGAAATGAGAAAAAACCCCTCTCCCTCCCCCCCCCCCCAAAAAAAAAGAAGGTCCTATAGGGGAAACCGGGAAACTGGAATAGCAAAAAGAACGGCGAGAAATGGTTAGCTATATAGAATTTTTCTCATCACTGAAACTCCTATAGAATCAAAGTTATAGCCTTTTAAAGATTGAAATGAAGTGAAGAAATAAGCAAAATTAGGTGAGTGATCGACAGGGGGGGGAGGGGCCCACAGCTCTGGGGGTGCCATGTAGCTTAAACTTTTAAGTTAAAAATGGTAGAGAATTAAATGAGCGAAATTTTAAGGTGTATATTGGGGGAGGGTGCAACCCCCCCCCCTCAAATTTTTTTTTGTTTCTTTTGAAGAAACAAAAAAATATGCCCCCCGGCGGGGCGCAGATAAACCCCAAACGAGCGAAAGGGCTATTTATCTTTTGTCAAGAATTTAAAATGTGGATCTAAAATAAAATAGACTGAGAATTAGACATTTTAAAAACTGTATGCATATTTCGAACGGCCCTGTAAGTTAAAACTGACGCGGAAGGGTGGGATTAGAAGAGACGAGCGTGAAAAATAAAATATAATAAACTAATACTTCAAATAACTGGACTTCTAATGAAAAATATAACGATTTAACCTAGTGTCGAATTAATGGGGTGGCCCGCCCCCCAGAAGTTATGAGATTTTATGCTTTTTAATGCACAAATTGAGATTCCCCCCTCTCTTACAGAGCTGTAAAACATGATGCCTTCATCCGGAGTCGCAGAAAAATACCTGCATTCAACACTGATTTAGTCTAGAAAAAGAAAAAAAAATCGAAATCGAATCTAAAGATCGAAATCGAATCTAAAGATCGAAATCGAATTTAGAGATCGACATCGAATCTAAAGATCGACATCGAATCTAAAGATCAAAATCGAATCTAAAGATCGACATCGAATCTAAAGATCGATTTTACATTTTTACTTTCTTTTGTAACTTTACAAAAAGAAAGTATTAGAATCATGAAAAATTTTGACTTCCCGTTTTCGATGGATTTATATATTTTAGAAGGTCTTTAACACGATTTCATGGTTTTTAAGAAATATCTGACTGTGTGTGTGTGTCTGTCACTCTGTGAGTCTGTATACGACACAAATTTCTGACCGTTCTATCTCAAGAACAAATGCACGGAATTCCACAAAACTTTAGATTTGACCTTAATATAAACTGGATCTAATTAATTTTTGGTGTATGTAGCCTAACAGGTGGCGCTGCTATGCTGCATTTTTTGCGATTACCACAACAGCTATATCTGAATAACGAATGAACGGATTTTCCTCATATTTTAGATCCAGTTAGTCCTTGACATGAATTGATGTTTTTTGCAGTTTGATGTATGTAGCTTCCCAGATGGCGCTGCTATACTGAATTTTTCACAATTTCCACTCAGCGCCGTGTGAAAGGGGGGGGGGGGCGAAAGGAAGCGGTCGTTCTGAGTACGGAAATTTAGAGGGCGCCAAATTTTTACTACTAACATCACTTCTAGCCTATCACATAAAAAAGTTAATAGAGGGGGGGGGGGGGTAAATTGGAACTTTGAACCAGGCGCAGTTCTCTTTTCGCACGCCCCTGTTTCCATTTTAGCTTTATCTCAAGAACCACGGACTTTCATAAAAATTTAGATTCAATTAGCCCTTGATATTATTTTATGCTAATTACATTTTGGTGGAAATCGCTTAAGAGATGGCGCTGCTATACTGCATTATTCATGATTAACGCAATAGCGCTATCTCAAGAACGAATTTTCATTAAAATTGAGATTCAGTAAATCTCTGACATCGATTAGTGTAATTTAGTTCTTGGTGTAAATTGCCCTACAGGTGGCTCTGATATGCTGCATTTTTTATGATTTCGCAATAGCTCTGTATCTTGCGCTTTCATGGATTTTCATCAAAATTCAGATTCAGCTGGTACCTAATAAAAATTGATCCTGATCAATTTTTGGTGTACATCACTCAACAAAAAACGCTATTTTGCAGGGGGGAGGGGGGGGGGTTCTGAGGTTTCTTTAATTCTTCTATCTTAGAAACTAATGCACTCAAATTTTCGAATTGGCACATCCGTCTATTTTATCTTCGACTTTTGGAGGAAAATGAAAATTATATTACCTTCAGAGAAATCGATTAAAAATTTTAAAGTATCGATTAAATCGAGTTGGCCGTAGTATCGATTAAATCGATTTAAAAAATCGAAATCGCCCATCACTATGTTGCATAAATATATATATTTAATGTGGCTAAAAAAGGGGGAATCCCATTGGAATTACTAAGAATGCCAATAATGAATTTTTACAAGAGATAGACATGAAAAGAAAAGGAAAAAGAGAGAGATTCCTGACAAATTGAAATCTATTGCAGTTTCAATAAATTATAAATACAAAAGAAATGATAGAAACAATTCCACAAATAGGTACATTATCTAAGAAAATTATATACAAAATATGATAAAATTAAAACTCTTAAATAAAAAATACAGTAAGTAAAAGTTATACTAGTCTGCATGATATTAGATAATTAAAAACCAATGACTGCCCTTAATGCAATTTTTTTTAAATACTAATTACAGAACTTAGTTTTTTTCTGTCATGCATAGTTTGTTTGCAATCACTCAGTTGTTTTTGAAGATTCATTTTTCGAGAACAAGCGTCATGTAGTAGTCACACATAATGTAGATATATACTTGTAGATACTAGTAGAACTTAATGATGTATCCAGGTCTTTAATAAGCACAAGGGACAAAACATGAAATGAAAAGGAAATAAAATTGAAAGCCAAAGAGAACAAATTTTAAATAAAACTTCATAATTTTTTTATCATTATTACAATTAGAGTTAATTAGATTTTGTAAGAAATAACTATTACGCTCCCTTGTGTTGGAATTTCAGAAAATTTTTGCAGATCTATTCCGATCATGACCCCTAGAACCCAAAATACCCCCCCCCCCCCCTCCAGTTAAAAATATCTATCTAAATATCACTTTTTTCATGGGCATAACTTCTATAATTTTTCACAAAACTCTTCCAAACTGACACATGAAATTCAGGGACCAAAAATCTCAATCAAATTTGTTAATGATCAGAATCAGATCATGGGGTTGAAATAGGGAAGGATTTATAAAAACTGAAAAAAAATCTTAATTATAATGCACATTATATTAGATTAAAGTTATTATTACTTGTAGGAAAAGGTAAAAAAATTAAAAAAAAAAAACAGATTTTCTATTAAATTTAAAATGGGATCGAGGGGCACAAAAAAAGGGTTTTAGGGAGAAAAATAATTAGATTAGTCAATTCTCAAGATACCAAAATTCAATTAAACTTATTACAAATCACCACTCTCAAAAATCTACACCTAATTTACGGATGTAAATAATGTAGAGACAAAATTTGACTTTTTAAATTTTATATCAATTCTATATATAATTTAATTTGTAATTTTTGATAATGTTACTGATTTTTTTTTTTTTTTTTCATAAAGGAAAAATAAATTTATTTCTGAAAAAATTCATGATTTTGCTGATTCATTGGTAATCACAATCTTCTTATCAAATATTTTTATGTATTAATCAAGTTTTTTTTGGTTATTAAATCTGCCTAAACCTGAAGTAAAACTTATTTTATGATTTTGTTGTGAATTAGTAATGTACCTTTATGAGGCAAGCTACATTGAATAATTTACGAAAAGTATATTTCATGTTTATAATGAATATTTAATTGTACATTATTGATTAACTTGAACTTTGCTTTTAATATTTTAATCACTTAAAAAATATCTACACTGTAAAAAAATTTCCTTGAAAAAACGGAAAACGTACTGGCAGCAAAGTTGCCGTATCTGCTCCATTTTTTCACGTTAATTTACTTTTATGTCTTTTCCGTTTTCGAAACTGAAATGTTCCGTTTTTGGAAAATGAAGTGTTCCGTTTTGAAAACTGAAATGTTCTATTTTGGAAATTGAAATGCTACGTTATAGAAACTAAAATGTTCCGTTATGGAATCTGAAATGTTCCGTTTTGGAAACTGAAATATACTGTTTTGAAAACCAAATTGTTCTGTTTTGAAAATTGAAATGTTTCGTTTTAAAAACTGAAATGTTCCATTTTAGAAACTGTTGATTTCAGGTTTAAACCTAGGTTTTTTTCCATTTTGCAAACTGGTATCTTCAGTTTTATCCCGATTATTATCAGCCATATTCAATTAACCGTTCAAAATTTGTCTCATACTGAGATAGTGAGATCTCAAACTCTAATGTTATACGTATGAGGAGGGGAGAGGATTAATGCCTACATATAATTTTAAAAATAGCAAACTATTTTTTTTAATTCATTTTTTCTGTGCACTGTTATATGATTTGTTTTTTAGTTATCAAAATATCAAAATAATTCTAAAATATATATTTAATATAATTTAAGTGTTGGTACTTCGCAAAACAAAGTAATAAATAAAATTAAATATACACTGGTGTCTAAAATTTAAGCATAATTGGTAATTAAGTAATGAAAGAAATATGAATCGGAATGTGCTGAAACTCCAGGTGTGTAAACAAAATAGTACGCGTCACATATTTTCGCGAAGAGTTTTCCCCGAAATCGAACAGGGGACCGTCAACAAATTGAAAAAGAACGAAGATCTTTTGGATAATCCTATCAAAACTAATGTAGCAAAAGCGTTCAAACTGCACATTATGATTAATTGGCTTATTGTAATGTACTGTGTTAATTTTTACAAGGATAGCATGTATACTCGTAGAGAAATTAAGGTTTTTATAAAAACAGTCCTAAGTTTTTTGCTTATAATTTGCAGAGTTCTTAATATAAAATAGTGTTATTTTTTGAAAAAATGACAAACATCATTGTACACAATATCCTGTCATCAGAATTAAAAAATAATAAAAATTGTATGACAAATGAGCAGGTTTACTAAATAATTTTTTACTGCGCATGCGTGAACGCTATTAAAATTTCATTTGCATATTATGTTAGTTAAATGTATAGAGCAACTTTTGTGAAAGTCTCAAAAACAGAGCTTAAAAATTCTGAAAATTATCGTTGATAGAATGAGATCAAAATCCTTTATTCCCTAAATGAAGCAAAAAGATGAGGGGCTGTATCCATATTCCATTGTTTAGTGCCTACACAATATTGCACGTACAACTATATTTAGGTAAAACCCCTGATTTGTTTGCTTCCTTTAGGAATAACGGATTTTGAGTTGATTCTATAGGCTCCTATTTTCAGAATTTTCAAGCTATGTTTTTGAAACTTTTACAGAAGTTGCTCTATACATTTAGCTAACACAATATGCAAATGACATTTTGATATCGTTGACGCATGCGCAATGAAAAATTATTTACTAAACATACTCATTTTTCATACAATTTTTATTATTTTTAAATTTTGATGACAGGGTATTGTGTACAATGATGTTTGTCATATTTTCAGAAAAGAACATTATTTTATAATAAGAACTCTGCAAATTATAAGCAAAAAATTTAGGACTGTTTTTATAAAAACCTTAATTTCTCTACGAGTATACATGCTATCCTTGTAAAAATTAACACAGTACATTACAATAAGCCAATTAATCATAATGTGCAGTTTGAACGCTTTTGCTACATTAGTTTTGACAGGGTTATCCAAAAGATATTCGTTCTTTTTCAATTTGTTGACGGTCCCCTGTTCGATTTCGGGGAAAACTCTTCGCGAAAATATGTGATGCGTACTATTTTGTTTACACACCTGGAGTTTCAGCACATTCCGATTCATATTTCTTTCATTACTTAAAAATAATTACTTAATTACCAATTATGCTTAAATTTTGGACACCAGTGTATATTTAACAAATATTTTCACACAAAAAATTGATGCTTGAAGAACTAACTTTGCACACTGTAAAATATGCATTACCTATGGAGATAAGTACTGGACACAGATATGTTTAACATTGATGAGGGAATTAGAGATGTGATTTGCATTCCACTTGATACTGGTTTATCACTTGTTACTGGTAATATTTTTTGCGTTATTATAATTTGCTATATTTAGATCTTTCTTATTTACTGAAATTTTAATAATGCTAATTAAATAAACAAATATTTATGTTTATAATTGCTGCCAATATAATAAAATGATGTATATTAAATTGCTTCAATAATTTTCAAGGAAAAAAAGATACATTGATATCAGTTTTTTTTTTTCATTTTCGAAAGTGCTGTGCCCTCCTTAACCCCTTAAGGTAAAAATTTGTAAATTGGTTTTTGACTTGCATCCACTGCGAGCAAGACTGTAGCAAAACTGTTGGTTCAACCTCCCCCCCCCCCTCCCGAAAAAAAAACTACGGATAATAATGTTTAACTAATGTATCTTGAATGTATACTTCATTTGTAAGCAACTTATAATATCTTTATTTAAAATTAGTCATTTTTCAATAAAAAATGAAATTTTAAAATTTTTTATAGCTTAAATTTAAAATTTCAGTAGATAAAGAAATAGCTTACAAATAAAATGTATGTTCAAACTACATTACTTTTACATTATTATCAATGTTTTTGGTGGCTCTTGAACAAATAGTTATGCTACCGTCTTACGCGCCGTGAATGAAACTGAAAAAACAATTTTACATTTACTTTAATTAAACTTAAACATAAAAAAATAAAATTTCAGTATGGAATGTTAAGAAAATGATTTTACATAGAAAAAAAATTAGGTTGTCTATATTAAAAATTGTATGCATTTATTTTTTATAAAGATCGAGAAAAAAATAAATGTTGCATTATTGCTAAGTTGCACTGCCAGGTAGAAAGTAAGACATTTAATACCCAATAATAGCTCTGAAAATCAATATATCATCACTTCTGACTATAAATTTACCTTTTTATACACAAATCTTTAAATTTTCAAATCTTTACTTTAATATTCACTCTATTTATGTTGTAAAAGTTGTACTTTTTAAATGTCTATAGAATTTGTGAATATAAGCTTAAAACATCCGAGTTTTTTAACTTTTACAAACTTGATGATAATAAAGACTTTTTGTATATATTTATATGTAGGCTATTGTTTTTGTTCCTTTTATTTAATCTTGGAGGGAAGAATATTTATCGTTGCGATATCATAATCTGTTAAAATAATTTTTGTTAGTATGCGCCATAAGGATATTTTAGACATGCCCTTTGTGTCAATGCAATTTAAAACTTCTCATAAAAATATCTAGCTGCCAATCTTTTTATTTTTAAAAAATTAGATGAAGATAATTTTTATTTAAAAAATGTGAATACAAATTATAAACATTTCATTTAACTCACTTCCACTTTCATTATAGCTTTCATTATAGCTAGGTAACTTGAGAAAAGACAAAAAGATTAGCAACTACATAGTACCTTGAAAATAACATTTAGTACTATACAACATTTAACACTTACTACTCTTTTTTGACAAAACCTCTAAAATTAGGAGTATTTTTCTTTACAGGAAATTCAGAAGTTTAACATTTTTCCTAATTATTCACGACTAATAATTCTACCTTTGCACACTGTAAAACTTCAATAGTAACTCTTGTCACCAATCTATGTAAATATATAAAATAAAGCATTTTATTTACATGTATATTTCAAAATAAAAAATATCGCTGAAAAAAAATCTATGTTCATCGAAAACTGCAGTTTTACACCCACCATTTACGCAATGAAATATCAATCGTATTAAACATGGCAACAATTAATCTGTTACTAAGGACTGTTCTCAGATTTTTAATTAATTGACCTGTTTTCGAAACATCCCAGTAAATGCCAAACATTTTGCGGAAAATCAAGAGGATATCAACCATTCAATAAAATTTTTCCCAGATCTCCAAAATTCTGAATAAAGAATACTGCCCAGTTAAACTGATGGCATTGAGCTCACAGGCTACAAATACTAATTGTACATTAAAGCCTTATATTTTCAAGGGTTAATTCCGTTCGAAAAAAAAAATTAAGGGGAAACAGCTCTCCCCTTTCCTCTTTTTTTATACTTAATCATTGAACCTCCTATACTATCAAAGACAAGCTTTATCATATAAAAAATCTATATCCAAAATTCAGAGCAAATTAGATAATTCTTAATAAAAACCCATTTAGCATTTATATAATTTAAAAGGAGTTATCCCCTTCTTTTATACTTAACCATTAAACTTCCAAAACTATTCAGAGATTTGAACGAAATCTGAAAATTCTGCTTGAAAAACCTATTTATATAAATTAAGAGGGGGGGGAGGCATTAGAACCCCTGTTGCCCCTATTTATACTTATTCAATGAACACTTAATAGCAGTCACGGAATCGCCTCATCAGAATGATCCTAATCTAAATTTTGAACGAAAACTTAATTCTGCATGAAAATCCCATTTATATCAACTAACGGGGGGGGGGGCATTAGAACCCCTGTTCCCCCTATTTATACTTATTTAATGAACACCTAATAACAGTCACGGAATCGCCTCATCAGAATGATCCTAATCTAAATTTTCAACGAAAACTTAATTCTGCATGAAAATCCCATTTATATCAACTAACGGGGGGGGGGATTAGAACCCCTGTTCCCCCTATTTATACTTATTCAATGAACACCTAATAACAGTCACGGAATCGCCTCATCAGAATGATCCTAATCTAAATTTTGAACGAAAACTTAATTCTGCATGAAAATCCCATTTATATCAACTAACGGGGGGGGGGGCATTAGAACCCCTGTTCCCCCTATTTATACTTATTTAATGAACACCTAATAACAGTCACGGAATCGCCTCATCAGAATGATCCTAATCTAAATTTTGAACGAAAACTTAATTCTGCATGAAAATCCCATTTATATCAACTAACGGGGGGGGGGCATTAGAACCCCTGTTCCCCCTATTTATACTTATTCAATGAACACCTAATAACAGTCACGGAATCGCCTCATCAGAATGATCCTACTCTAAATTTTGAACGAAAACTTAATTCTGCATGAAAATCCCATTTATATCAACTAACGGGTGGGGGGGGATTAGAACCCCTGTTCCCCCTATTTATACTTATTCAATGAACACCTAATAACAGTCACGGAATCGCCTCATCAGAATGATCCTAATCTAAATTTTGAAAACTTAATTCTGCATGAAAATCCCATTTATATCAACTAACGGGGGACATGAGCCCCCCGTTCCCCCTCTTATACATATCGAATGAACTTCAAAAACTAATCAGGGAAGCGCCTTGTCAGGATATACCTACATACAAAATTTTAAGAGGATCGGATATTTTTATCATGAGTTATCGCGTTACGCACATACGCACATACATACAGAACGGGCGGGCACATAAGCTCTCAGGCTATGATAGCCTGTGAGCTAAAAAGGATTCACAATATGCTCATTCCACCCCCTCCTATGCTTTTAGGGGGGGGGGCAGGTGAAGTGAGCATATTGTGAATTCTTGTGAATTCCCCCCCCCCCCAAAAAAAATAAAATAAAATAGGATTTAATTAAAAATGCAACTATTTCAATTACATTCAGCTAGAAAAAAATCCTGACAGTAATTCATGTCAATGTCGTCATAAATCCCTCCCTCCCTCTTTTACTGATTAACAATCGCAATTGTGATCAAACTATTGATATCAATTAGCAATCACGATTACTTAAGTAAATCCAAATTACATATTTTAAAGACAATAGAATTTTTGTAGAAAATATGAAAAAAGCATGAATAAAAAAGCAAAACTAAATGTAATATCAAAAATACTTTATTGCTAAAAAATCACAAATTGAAATACATTTCATAAACTATGTATATTAACTAGATTTATTCGCAGTTTGCAACTGTACCATTATTTTTCTATTTACCCTGGAGATTTTGCCTCCTGTATCTCGATTTATGTCAGCAAAGATTCTGAAAAATGAAAATAAAGAAAGTTTGTAATGGTTTTTGGTTTTTTGGCTTGGGAGTAGGTTGCTGCCTGGTTCCGTGCTGTCAGATTTGGTGTCCCCTTTTTCGTTGCTTTCAGGTTGTAGTTTAAGTTTGTTTTTGTCTTTTCTGTTGTATTGTTTGCAGTATTTTGTAGTCGGTGAGTTGTTTTTGTTTTGAATTTTTGTTTTGTGTAGTTTTGTGTCGTCTAGTTGTTTGTGTTCTGCTGTAATGGCCTCGGAATTTCATATTACTGATGCGAGTGCATCGGACTCTAATACTTTTGTTCAGGAAGTTCACTCTACCTCACAGCAAATTTCATTTGCGTTTGCTAACGGATTATCTCAAGTGTGTATCTTTTTAGAACCGCAGGCGGGTCATATCCCTCGTGCTAATCCTAAAGCTCTCAAAGCTGAATTTGATAGTAAAGTGGGTCCTAATGCCCCTCTAAAACTTCGGTTTACTCGCAACGGTAAACTTCTTGTTGAAACTGATGATTTAAAATGTGCGTTGGCTGTAGCGGATGTTGACAGTTTGTTAAATACTCCCATAAAAACATACGTGCAACAGGAATCGGTCACATCTCGCTTTGTTTTGCACAATATTGATACGAGTTTTCGATTAGACGAACTTGCTCAAGAAATTCAAGATGAGAATGCCATAAAGGTTAAAGAAGTACGTCGATTCACAAAAAGAGACAACTCTGTTGTTCATTTATCTAACACTGTCTTAGTCACTATTTATGGCACTGTCCTTCCCCGTCAAATTAAGTTGTTCTATATGATGGAAAAGATTCGCCCTTTTTATGATAGACCTAGGCAGTGTTTACACTGCTGGCGGTTTGATCATGCTACCTCCAAATGCAAAAATGATGTCGTGTGCAGGAAATGCAGCGGTTCTCATGCTGCAGCTTCTTGTACCAATCCTGACTTGAAATGCTCCAACTGCCAAGCTGCCCACTTAGCCTGGGACTTAATGTCCGGCCCGCTCCCGCGAAATGGACTTTTTAAAATTTAAGACTGATAACCACCTGCCGATCACGGAAGCGAGAAGGCGCTACTCGAAGGTTTCTAAACCTAAGAGCTATGCTGACGCTGCTAAACCTGCTAGTGATCCTCCGTATGTCACTAAATCGGCGCTTGATCAAACGCTTGAATTGTTTTTCCAACGTACTCAGGAAGCCATCCTTCATATAATGCAACAACAAACCCAAATTTTCTTGCAGGCTATGCAGGGCTTAGTCAGTTCAATCACAATGGCGGGTCCTAGTACTAGTCTGAAGACCGCCCCGGCTCCTGAAGCAGGTACTCCCCCCTCAAATGGGACAAACAAGACAAAAAAACCAAAGCTATCTAATTCTCAGACCGTGCCAATTACATCTCCTAATCAAATCCCACTCATGTCGAGTGGAATTAAGCTTGCTCAAGCTCCCGGACCTGTAGATGATCTGAACAGGGACGGGATGGAGGAAACCTAGCGTCCCTCCCCCCGCCCTAAGTCTTTTCTCCCTCTGGTTGTTCCCTGACCCCTTTCTCTTTTTGATTGATGCTTAGTTTTGTTTGTTTTTCATCTTTTTCCCTGTCTTCGTTTCTAGATTAGGGTATAATGGCTTTGTGTACCACATCTTTTTCCGTGTTACAATGGAACGCCAGAAGCATCAAGAACAAGTCTCATTGGTTAAAATGGTTCCCTTTTTCGAAAGCGGATGTTTTTGTTTTCCAAGAATCCTTCCTCAAGGAGAGTGATTCTTTTTATTGCTCAAGTATGGTAGTTTATAGGCAGGACAGGGCCAGCAGAGGTGGTGGTCTTGTTACTGCGGTAAATAGCAAGTTTTCTTCTGCCATAATTGATTTAGCTCCCTTTGGTTCCCAGGGTGTTGAAGCTCTGGGAGTTAAAGTTTGGCTCAACAGGCGCTGGCTCTCCATCATTAACGTTTACGCTCCTGAGGGAAAGGTCCGTGAATCCTGGCTCCAACGCCTTACCAACTCGCTGTGTCGTCCTTTCCTTATTCTGGGGGATTTCAATCAAAAACATACTGCTTGGGGCAGCTTGAATAACACTCCTGGTTCAGAGGAAATTTTCAACTGGTTTATTAATAATGATGTGTGCATTTTGAACACTTCTCAGCCCACTCACGTTGCTCATTCTGGTTCCTTTTCCTTGATAGATCTTTCTTTCTCCAGTGCAGATATTTTTAGTAATATTGACACTTATGTTCACCCTGATTTCTATGATTCCGACCATTGCCCTATCATCCATAATTTCAGCTACCCCGTGTCTTCCTCTTGGCGTATCTCCACTGATTGGGACTCTGTTGTGGTTGATTTCAATAGGCATCTGGACGGTCACATGCCTACCTCCATTGATCTTTTTCACAGGAACTTTCATGACGTGGTCCAGCTTAATTCTGTAAAACGACTGGTGCAGCGCAGTAATAACCCTCCTTGGTGGGATGCTAGGTGTGCTTGGCTCCTTGGGCAGAAACGAAGATTCCTGCGCCTGGCTAAAACTAATCTTTCACGTGAGCATTGGAAAACTTATAAATTTTATGCCGCCAAACTTAAACGGTACATGAAATACAAGGCTCGTAGTTATTGGGGAGACCTCTGTGAAAAGGCTGGTAAAGAGACTATCTACCGAATTATCAAAAGTCTGGCAAATAGGACCAATTCCGCTTCAAATTTTCTCTTAATGGAGGGTAATAGAGAAATCCTGGATTTCACCGAGCAAGCCAATGCTTTTGCAGATCAGTTCAGTGACACTTGCGGGGGTGCCCACATCCCTTATGATCTTAGCAGTTCTGATGAGCGTTGGAACAAACCAATCAGTTTCGAAGAGCGGAACCGTGCTATCCAGGACACTAAGAATACCACCCCAGGTGAAGACGGCATTCCGGCTCGTGTCTACAAAGCCCTATCGATGGAGAACAAGCATAAATTGCTTCGGCTGTTTAATGATAGTTTCTTGACTGGGTTTGTTCCTGACAGCTGGAGATCTGCTTTAATTCTGCCGATTTGGAAGATTGGTAAACCCAAGGAGTGCCTCAGCAGTTACCGCCCTATCGCTCTGACGCCCGTCGGGTGTAAGATTATGGAGCGGGTCCTTCTTCAAAGAATTTTGGATTGGGTTATGCCTCGTCAACTGTTCAACGCTAGACATTTTGGTTTCCTCCCGAAAAGCGATTGCATAAAGGCTTTGAAACTTTTTTACTCGGACGTCAAGCAAGCCAGAGCTGAAAAGAAGTATGTCGTTGCGCTCAAGCTCGACATACATGCTGCTTATGACTCTGTATGGAGGGATGGCCTCATCCACAAGATGGCTAGTGTGGGAATTGCTGGTAACACTGCATTATGGATCCGCAACTGGATTAGTGTCCGGAAGATTAAAGTAAAGTGGCGTGGTGCTTTCTCGCGCTCTGTGCCATCTTTTCGTGGCGTGCCGCAGGGCAGTGTTCTTTCGCCTATTCTGTTCATGATCTTTTTGTGGGACCTGTTTGAGGTGGTGGATTCTGGGGTCCAGGTCATCGTGTACGCTGATGATATCATCCTTTATTTTTCGGATTTCTTGCTTGATATGGTCTTGTTGAAACTTCAGGATATCTTAAACAGGATCAATGCTTGGTGTTCCCATTGGCAGCTTGACCTCCGTCCGGACAAATGTATTGCCATAAACTTTTCTCGTCAAAAGGATCTTCCCTCTCAGAACCTTCACCTTCATGGTCTAGATATTCCCTGGATGAATAGCACGAAAATTTTGGGTGTGATTTTTTCTTCCAATCTGTCTTTTAATACTCATATTGCTTACATCCGGAAGAAATGTACGAAGCGCCTGAATCTGCTTAAAGCTGTGGCCAACCCCAATTGGGGAGCTAAAACCATCAACCTTATTCCCCTTGTTAATTCACTCATCCGTAGTGTTATTGATTATGCTTGTCCTGTATATGGTGTCGCTGCTAGATCTTCCCTTAAAAGTCTGGACATTGTTTATAATGCTGCTCTCCGGTTTGCCGCGGGCCTTCCCAAGTGCACTCCTATCTTCAAGCTGTATCGTGAAACGAACCAAGAGCCTCTTTGTTTCAGACGTAGGTACCTTACGTCCTCTTTTTATATCCGTTGTTCTCCTGCTGCGAATTTTGTCTGTCCGTGTGCTAACATTCTTCCTACTGATTTTAGCTGGTCTACTGATTTTGCTGAGGTTTCCCCTCATATGTTGATCCAGTCTTTCTGGCCCTCTGGGAATATTATGGACTACTGTGAGATCTTTGTCGATGAGCTGCCTTTTCAGTCTAAGAATCTGCCGCCTACCACCATCAGCCAATGTTTTAACTTGTATATGTCTGAGTACCATTCCCATAGCAACATTTGTATCATTGCTACGGATGCGTCGAAAACGGACTGCAAAACTTCTATCGCTGCGGTCAATATTACTGATAACATTTCTAGTGCTTATCTTGTTCATCATCTGAACTCTACCTTCACGGCCGAAGTTCTGGCTCTCAATCTAGCTATCCAGTGTTTTTTGATCAGCAATAATCACTATATTATTTTATCGGATAGTAAATCTGCTCTTGTTGCGTTAAGGCATTTACACTATAAATCTCCTACTGTCATCTTGCACCTCTTTCAGACGTTGCACCGGGTTCGTGGTCGGGTGGAAAAGATTACTTTGATCTGGGTTCCTGGTCACGTTGGCATTTCTCCTAATGAACGAGCAGACAGTGTGGCAAGAAATGGCCCGTACGCGGTCAATACTTATAGTGGTGTGGCGCCCGAAGATTTAAAGAAGCACTTAAAGGACAAACTTCACACGAGTTTCCACCGTTGGTGGGATCATTGTAAGTATGCTATTGAATCTCCGTACCTTGGTCCGAATATTTACAAATGGACTCATACTCGTAAGGAAGACATCTTCATCGCTCGTTTACGAACTCTTACTGCTATGACTGATAAGCGTTTGCATACTTTTAAGTTAAGAAACTCCCCTACCTGTTCTTTTTGTTCTGTGGAGGATGGCACCGAATTTCATTATGTGTTCAAATGTCGTGCTTTTGATGATAAGAGGGTGCTTTTGCGGGAAGCTATGAGGTCTGTTAATGATTGCAATGACTCTCTTGATGATTGGAGTGATCTTTGGAACTGCGTTGGCTCTAATCGTCGAATTTTTCGCCTGTTTCTCGGTCTTTTCCTTGGGAGCGGGCGCTTTTAGTCACTTCTCTCTTTCTGTCTGGTGCTTTTGTTCTTGTTGATGGCGGGTGTTGCTTGCTTCGTTTTGTTTGTTGTTGGTGGTGCTGTGTTGTATAGTTCCTGCAGTCTTGGATAATTTCTCTTTATCCCTAGGGGGATGTAGTTTTCGTGGTTCGAGATCCCTTTGCTTGTTTGGAGCTTTTGGCTGATGAAGTTTTCCATGAACATAGATAGAGAGACCCTCTATCTGTGTTCATGGGGTTTTTTCTCTGTCTTCTGCTGTTGTTGCTCTCTCCTGGTTTGATATGTGTGATCATTTGAGGTTATGCCGGCTCTTTGCTGCAGCACCTACTCCTCAAAGCTCTAATAATAATAATAATAAGTTTGTAATAAAATAATATGTAACTAGATAAGCACTACAAAATTTACATGCCGTGTAGCAAGTCGTCTTGAAGTATAGGGGAGAGTGGGGATACTTGAGCATAGGGGATACTTGAGCCACCCCTATTATCTCTACAGTTGGTTAATTTTTCTTTCTAAAACTGCCAATATGGTAACACATTTATAGTTCTGAACATGTAAAAAAAAAAATCACACATCTTGGTACCATTTCGAAAGTATAGTGGTTAATAGTTGTCTTTTCCCTATCTGAAGTAAATATTTGGGTGCATGTTTTTTTTTGTTTTTTTGTAATCAAAGTTTTGTTTAAAGTTGCAACTATATACATAAATTTAAAGAGCGTAATTTCAATTGTATTTTGAATCTAAAATAGTTATAATAGCTGCATGCTTTATTTAGTAAAACTCTGGGAAACAAAAATAGTGGTAGTGGGGATACTTGAGCCAGTGAGAGTGGGGATACTTGAGCCACGTTTCAACCATCCCCACTAGAAATTAAACATAGGTGAAACAAACAAAAAATAAAATTCCATCCTTATATTCACTAATAGATTTTTTTCTGGATAAAAGGGAGAATAATTTTTCATTTTTTTTCCTTAAAAAAATAACGACCTAAAAATGTTTAAAAATGTATATTTTTTAAATGAAAATATCCATTTTATTTTTCATTTTGACTAACAAAATAGCCTGTCTAGATAAATGTAAACATAGTTTTCAATTTAACTTTTATTAAATTAAAATAACTTTTTAAAACTGTTTTACAGGCTATAATCTCTAATACTTTAATTAGTTAGATCCAACATATTAAAATATTTATTTTTTAATATAAAATATTAAGATTAATATTTTATATTGAAATCGTAACCTCTGTTGCTGTAATTTTTTTAACTAAGAAAATTGAAGAAAAATTGGTAAAAAGAACGCAAGCAAAAAACAAGAAAAGCAACAAAAATCCCAGTTCAAACTTTATGGAGCCAAAGAGGAAGACCAAATCTTTTCCTGTGAAATCAAAAAAGTGTTTGAAATAGTAGAATGATACATCTGGCTTAAATTCCGACAGCTACTAAATTAAAAGCATGAGTTCGACATTATCATTAGAGGAAAATTCTGTCAATGATGGTGATGATGTGAAAAGAAAACCTTCTATTGATGGTTGGTTACTAATAAAATATGCCAGAAAGAAAACTAAAAATATTTGTTGGATAAGTACTTAATATTTTGAAAATGAAATTTGTCCGAAGAATAGCAGATTCCAAATTTAAATGGCTCTGAACTGAGGGTGTTTCTACCGTCGTTATAACTCAAATTGAAATTATCCTTGGACAACCCGTTCTAACGACAAAAAATGATCGTATTACTAGCTTTGTTTTCTAAATTGGTTTTGAAAACTTTATGTTTCGTAATTTATCATTCTGTAAAATGTTTGTGCAAAAATAAAGTGAAAAAAATTACTTTTGTAGGTATTTTTCCGTAGTGGCTCAAGTATCCCTCCACTATGGCTCAAGTATCCCTTCCATGGGGATACTTGAGCCACGATGTAAAACAAAAAATAAACATTTTTTATACATAGAAAAATAGTTCAAAATTAATTGAAAGTGGTTTTCAGTTGAAGAAAAAATATCAAATTTTCATTTTCAATATTTTATTTTATTATAAGAAATTATAAAAAAATTTAAAAAATTAAAATTCAAAAAATTGCTCAAGTATCCCCATCTTCCCCTAAGCTCTGAAATATCCTAATTCTCAACATGTTACCCAGCATCAACGTAAACTAGTGATCCTACATGAAGGATCATGTAGGATCACCTTCATGTAGGATCACTAACATAAACCAGTCTGATTCTCCATGACATTTATTGTTGGCCAAGGAAGAGCACCATCAACTATGTGTTACTCTTCCTGTGTCCCAAACATCATTGGAAGCCATGGAAAGTTATGGATCCTCTAAAACAGTGATTTTATAGAGTAGCAGGTTTTTAATACATCTGAAATAAACATTTTTATAGATCTCAGAACATTAAAGCCATATGGTGACTAGAAAAAACAGTTCGCTAAACAAAAATATAATCAGTGTTATAAAATTAATAAATATATATATATATAAATATATTTAGAAACTATTTACAAATATTTAATTTTAAGTTTATTCAACAATAATTAAAAAGTCACTAGGGAAAATAAATAAATAAATCTAACCGTTTTCTGAAAACTAAATAGAAAATTCAATTTTCAGTTCCAATTCATTTAAAATAACGATAACAATAATTTATAAATTTTACTTTCAAGAAATAGCAATTCGAAAATTTAATTTTGATTCGAAATATTCATACAAACATTTGAGAAAATAAAACTTAAGAAATTTTACTTCAAAAATATTAACTGTTAACTGCTGTGACAAGATTTGTCACATAACTACTGTGAGCGGTCTGTCAGACCGCTTAATTTAAAGATGAATGAAATGTTACATTAATTCTCAGAATACTATTTAGGTATTAAACTTTATGTATCTGACTATTATAAATAAAATTCAGCTATTTAAAAGTCTCTAGAAAATAGTAATAGGGCTCCAAACAAAACAAAATTCGTCCAGTATCGATAATTAAACTAAAAATTACGAGTTAAACTGTGAAACTTTAAAAATTCTGCGGTCAAACCGCTAACATTAGTTATGGGTTAAATTTTTATTAAAAGACTTGAGCAATTATCAGAAATAAATATATTTTAGCATGTTTAGTTATTAACTAGCAGGGGAGACCGAGCTTAGCTCGGTCAAAATTAACTTTGTGTTCAACTCGATATAGTATTTTCACTGCATCATTAACTCTGTATTATTACTGTAAAACATCTTTATAATAGTATTATTTAGAAAAACAACCAATAAGAAAACTATGTTTTTATGCGCATGTTTAGAAATTTTACTTTATTTTAAAATTTACAACGAAAGGACATCGATCTAAATCACTTTTTTTAGCTCGACTCTGATTGGATTAACCATGCATCTCGAATCCTCTTAAGAATGTATAAAAAAATTCTTTAAATTCTGAAAGACAATATTTTTTGCTAGATATAGCCAAATTTGGAGGCATTCTTTCATTTGGCTCCAAATACGTGTTTTGGTTTTAGTAATTTTTATAGTCGATTTTTTGGCCATATGTCGCCAATATTTTGTCAAATATCACCAAGTTATTGGCTTTTGCCATATTCTCGTGACCCTGACCCGTATTACCCAAAATGAGCCACTAATCAAATTTGATCAAGCATGTGACATAGCTCAATCGTCTTCAGGTAATCAAAAACAGTAGAATATAAAATTGAATCAAAATCGTTTAAGCCATTTTCTAGGTAAAATTAGCTTGGCAGCATTCAGCAATGAAGCGAAATGACCCACTAATATAATTTTGTTTAACATGCGACTCAGCCCAATAGTCTTCTCGTGACAAAAAACGTTTTGTTTCAAAATTTAGGTAAAATTGATTGAGTCGTTGTTATATATAATTAGAATGACCCTAGCTCATTAAGACCCAAAATGACCCACTAATAGAATTTTCGCGAGCATGTGTCCAAGCCAAATGGTTTTCTCTTGCTCAAAAACGATATAATAAAAAGTATAGTCAAAATGGTGAGTACCATTTTCTATATAAAATTAGCATGACCCATCATGACCAACAAATGACCCTTATAATCGAAATCTCTCGAACGTGTGGCCTAGCTCTTTAGTTTTAGCATGCCGAAAAACGTTAGATACAAAATTTAGATAAAATCGATTGAGCCGTTTTTTAGATATAGTTAGTTTGACCCTGACCCCTTATAATCCAAAATGACCCATTGATCGAATTTTCTCAAAAATCTGTCCTAACCCAATGATTTTCTTGTGACCGAAAACGATAAAATAGAAAATTTAATCAAAATTGCGCGAAACGTTGTCTAGATAATATTAGAATGACCCAAAAGTGGCCCACTAATCGAAATTTCTCGAACATGTGACCTACCCCAATGATTTTCTCATGCCAAAAATATGTTGTATACAAAATTTCGTTGAAATCGACCCACCCATTCTTTAGATATAGCTTGACCTAGACCCATTAAGACCCACAAATGACCCTTAAAATCGAAAGCTCTCGAATATGTGACTTAGTCCATTAGTTTTCTCGTTTCTAAAAATTGTTACATACAGAATTTCGTTAAAATTGATCCTGCCGTTCTTTAATTACACATAGCTTGACCCAGACCCTTTATGATCCAAAATGACCCATTAATCGAAATTTTTCGAACATGTAACCTAGTCCAATGATTTTATCGTGCCAAAAAAATGTTGCATACAAAATTTCATTAAAATCGATCCACCTGTTCTTTAGATATAGTTTGACCATGACCCATTATGACCCATCATGACCCTCATAGTCGAAATCTCTCAAACATGTGATTTAGCCCATTAGTTTTCTCATGTCAAAAAACTGTCACATACAAAATTTCGTTATAATCCATCACGCCGTTCTTTAAATATAAATAGCTTGACCCAGACTCTTAATGACCCCAAATTACCCATTAATCGAAAGTTTTCGAACATGTAACCTAGTCCAATGATTTTATCGTGCCAAAAAAATGTTGCATACAAAATTTCGTTAAAATCGATCCACCTGTTCTTTAGATATAGGTTGACCATGACCCATTATGACCCATCATGACCTACAAATGACCCTCATAGTCGAAATCTCTCAAACATATGGTTTAGCCTATTAGTTTTCTCATGTCAAAAAACTGTTACATACAAAATTTCGTTATAATCCATCACGCCGTTCTTTAAATATAAATAGCTTGACCCAGACTCTTAATGACCCAATATGACCCATTGAAATTTTTTCTCGAACATGTAACCTAGCCCAATGTTTTTCTCGTGCCCGAAAACCATAGAATGCAATTTTTAGTCAAAATTGCGTGAGAAAATCGCTAGATAAAAATAGCATGACCCACAATGACCCCAAAAATGACCCACTTACCGAATTTTCTCGAACATGTTACCTAACCAATGGTCTTCTTGTAATCCAAAACGATACAATATAAAATTTGGTCAAAATCGTTAGAGCCGTTTTTTAGATAAAAATGGTTTGACCCATAATGACCCAAAAATGACCCACTAATCGAAATTTTTCGAACATGTGACCCAGCCCAATAGTTTTCTCGTACCAAAAAACGATTGGGTACAAAATTTCCTTAAAATCGATCCAGCCGTTCTATAGATATAAATAGCTTGATCCTGACCCATTATGACCCAAAATGACCCAATAATCGAATTTTCTCGAACATGTGACCTAGCCCAATGGTCTTCTCGTGCCCGAAAATGGTAAAATCCAAATTTTTACGAAAATCGTTAGAGCCGTTTTTGAGATAAAATTTACCCACACACACACACACACACAATTTTTGCTCGCATTATAGTATAAGATATAGGGGAGAGTGGGGTGGTATGAGACAATTTTTATAAAATAAGATAATAAACTTTGTTTGATACAAAAACAAAAATTTCTATTTATTGAGTGCACGGTAAAATACTTTTTAAAATCCCTGAACAATATAGAAACATAGCAAGCATAAGCTATTTTATAATTAAAAAAAAGTGCACCTATCAAAATGTGTCCCATTCCTCCCCACATACAGGAAGGTATGGTATAGGAATAAAACAATGCTATAAGGCACAAATAGTATAGGGTCGGCTAGATACACAATCAAGCAAAGATTGCAGGTTAATTACGTATTATGTACCATAATGTAAAATTCCAGTATCTTCATGACTGGAATGAAAATTCATCTTATTAAAAAAGAAAAGAATTTGACATGTCCTATTCCTCACCACTTCCATGTTTTATGTCACACTTTTTGTATAAACAAAAATGTTGATTTTAGACTTATTTTAAAAAATGGATAATTTACAGTATGATGTTCCATAAATATGAAAACGAACACATCTATGCATAAATAAGTCATTATATACAAAATGTATAAAAAGTATATGAAGCAAACTTATTCTTGTTTCTTGAAATATTCTTTTATTTTAGACAATTGCAAGCTTATACATACCAATGTTTTTTCATTTGAAGATTCGGCTACCATTGTTTCATCTTGTGTGCGATTGATGAAATGCTTAGAATGATAAAATAAAAAGAAAATCCTACTGTTCAGTGTCAAATTCAAGGGAGTAGCCCAGGGGGAACATCCCTCTCCAGAGCAGTGAAATTCCTCCCCCCGGAAAAATTGATATTTTGGGTTTTCAATGGTCCAAAAGGGCAAATCCCCCCCCCCCCCTCGAAGACACAAATGTCCCTCCCGGAGAAAAGTGTTTGAATTCAACACAGCTACTGTCAAAGTATCTGCCTCTCTCTGTCAAAATTTACTCCACTCTCCAGTTCTTTCAGTTTAACAGAGAATTTGCAGTTAATACATATAAAGGAAAAATAAATATTCTCCAGTGGGGAATTCAGACACTTTTCTCCGGGAGGGATTTTAGCGGCTTCTGTAGGAGGGGTATTATAGAATTCCTGGGGATTGCATATTTGACATTAAAATCAGAAAATCTCAAATCTTCCAAGAGACACATCTTATTGTTCCTCGAGAGAATGCCCCCCCCCGGACACCCCCTGAATTCAACATTAATATATCATAAATCACTCGGAAAGGGACACCTAAACATAAATTTTGATATTTTTTCATGAAAGTCTCCGAAAAGTATTTTCAAAATTTTTGTTAAAATACCTTTACAAGTGACTAAAACATTAAATTAGTTTTATATTTTGCATTTGGGTATTTCTGTCTACAAATCGACAGAAAATCAATTTTAACTTCTGAAACTTAGAATTAGTCATCTTAATCCTATTTTACAATAATCGTTTTGATTATATAGTATATGTATTTCAAAATTTCAATAGACCTAACGCGTAATAACCGCATTTAAGAATTTTTATTCAAACCAAAGTTTATTTAAAATACTTATAATATTCATTATAAAAAGTTATAATTGAATAACTAACCCCTTTTCTGTATAACAAATTCGGTCTTCAAAGTAAATATTATAAGTAATGCACGTGTTGCGTTTGTGTTTACAGTTTTTAAGCAAATTTGTGAATGTACTCGGGAACTCGGACTGATTTTATCTTCGAACTAAGGCGTCGAAGAAAAAACCGAGCTGAGG
>CAXHSM010001413.1:0-27000 GCA_964019185.1 Maratus speculifer | reverse complement strand
TGAATAGTTAGCAAAAGCAAACTTTAAAAGAAGGACTTATCTTCTACATACAGCCACCGCATTGACTTACGCAGATTACAGGT
The DNA here is from genome assembly GCA_964019185.1 of Maratus speculifer. NCBI lineage: Eukaryota > Metazoa > Arthropoda > Arachnida > Araneae > Salticidae > Maratus > Maratus speculifer. Next base: position 26,917 of record CAXHSM010001413.1, on the reverse strand, counting down.
TCAATTATGAGTCTGTGATTTTTTTTTATTCAGGAGCACAAAAGGTAAATAGAGAAAATGTAATAATGTAGAATTGTGATTAAAAAAATGTGACGGATGGGGCAAGGGATAGTGACATCATTTACATCCATCCTATTGCAGCTACGCTGTCTTATATAATTAGTTATTGGAAATCTCATTTTTAATGTGTATTAAATCAAATGATTGAAATGTTATCTTGGGGCAGACGGTTGAGGGGGCTAGTCACTCAGCGGCAAATTCCCCTCTGTAATGTTATGGGCATGGGCATTTAATGTATTCTTATATTCAACATATCTCTTTCAGGAATTAATACTTTTAGGCTCTTTTTTTCAATGTTCTCTTCTTAAAGGATGTTACTTTCTTCCTTAGTTATGAAAATATTTCTAAAATTTATGCTCAATTTAATATTTGATGTTTTAAAAATGAAGTAGAAGTAAAATTCATATAAAATTCAACATAGATATTAGAAGTATTCTGAAAACTAAGAAAAAAGAGACATCCTTTAACCCTTTAAGAAGACAACACAACGAAAAAAAAAAAACCCTTAAAAATATTAATATCTTAAGAAGACATTTTGAATACAAAATTCATCAAATGCCTAAAGATTTAACATTACACAAAATAATTTGCACACTGAGTGACTAGCACCTTTAATGCAGGGTTGGCAAGTTTTTGATACGCGACAGTTTTTGACAGTTTTAACCATGGTTTAAACTGTCATGTCAAAAAACTCCTTGTCAAAAGTGTCAAAAACCTATATTTATATGTAAATAAAAATATTTATTTACACATATATAATCTACCTATATTTATATTTAATAAGTAAAATTTATTTGCTTTTAATAAAGAAAATATTTCTAAATATGTTGTAGAAGAAAATAAATTCAAATTTTTGAAGAAACATATTTTGAATATTAAACAAAAACTTAGATTTTGGAAAACTTCTCTTTTGTAAAATTATTTATTAAATTTTAATGTGTTATTCAAAATATTCAGGGATATTATATTATGAAGAAATTTATTTATAACCCAATTTAGTGTACAGTTAAAAACAAAATTAAAGATTAGAAATGTTCCATAATCGATTAGGACCAGAAAGATGTTCAAAACTGGTTATGTGCTACGCAGGGCAAATGAATTGGATTATTGAACTAAATTTTTATTTTGATAAATTTTCATTTAGATTGATTTCGATTATGTAATCAAATTAATTGGAAGTATTTAATAAATGTTTTATCTTTTAAAAATTATGTATTTAATTAGATAATAAAAAATAAATAATTATTTGTGTTTTAGAAGTATTTCATAGATCAGTGTAATATTTTTTTGTTTTGACATTTACAATTATTTGGTCTTTCAGAAAAATCGGTAATTCTGAATTTTAAATCATCAGTCATTTTTTGAATTTATAACTAACATAAAGATAATAAAAAATTACTCCTTTCTATAAATATCTGAGTATCTATTTACAATATTCAGCCTATTTATTTATTATGCTGAAAAATTAGCTTATACAAATACTTATGAATTTCTTTCTCCCCCCCCCTTTCCCCCACTGAATACTAAAATATTTTGTTAAATATCTTAACTATTCAGTTGTTGAATAATTACTTCTTGTCTTACCTTGCTATAAAAGTGAACATTATTTGTAAATTTTAATACTATTAGCGTGTGTGCTGTGGGGTGGGGGTGGGAGGTAAGAGATAAAAAAGGTTTATAATGATGGGTGATAATCATGCATATAATAAATAATATTCATTATATTTAAATTCAAATTAACCTACTGGATATTGATATTATGTATATAATGTGTATAGCGTAAAAAAAAAAACTACACTGCTCAAAACAATTAAAGGATATTTGAAGTTTTATATAAAATAAAGATATAAATGAAAATTTTTTTGCCGAAAATAGAAGAAGAGAATCAAAAATGCAAATTTTTCTGGTTTTCAAACTGTGGAGTATGGAAATTTTGAGTTCGACGTCAAAAACGTCACTTCAGCGGCAGTGAATGAAATTTGACTTTCAACTGGATAAAAGAGAATGAAGACAAGGATGATAGGCATTCAGTGATTGCTTTGTTTCGATGAGTACGATGTCTCAGCGAAGTCATTTGACAGATTCAGAAGCTTGGATACTTGTTGGTAGGTTAGAAGGGGGCCAAACTTAAACCGAAGTAGCGCAAACCATTGGAGTGTCACAAAGTGTCATTTCCAGGATCTGGAACTGTTTTTTGGAGAGTGGATGTGCAGGCCGAAGACCAGGGCAAGGTCGTAGATGGGCAACAACGCCCAATGAAGATCGGTATTTTGCGGTAACAGCTCGGAGACACCGAAACATGAATGCTACTCTTCTCCAACAACACCTTCGCTCGGCTACAGGCACCACGATTTCAACTCGGACTGTCTGAAACCGGCTCCATGCTGTAGGTCTGTATGCTCGCTGACCGATGGTATGTGTTAGATTAACATCAAGGCATCGTCGCGACCGCAGGGAGTGGGCAACCAAGCATGTCAACTGGAGGAGAAATGAATGGAGCAATATTCTGTTTTCTGACGAGTCCCGTTTTTCTGTGCATCCGGATAATAGGCGTATTTTCATCTGGAGGGACCGTGGCAGTAAGAATAATCCTGCGTTCGTGCACGAAAGTGTCAGATTTGTCGGTGGAGGAGTGTTGGTGTATGGTGGCATCTCCATTGACGGGTGCACTGACCTCTACATCATTCGAGATGGAGCTCTGACTGGTCGCCGATCTAGGGATGAGATCCTGAGACCTATTGTAGTCCCTTAGGCTGCAGCAATCGGAGATGATTCATTTTAATGGACGATAACTGCAGGCCACATCGTGCAAACCTGGTTTAGGATTTCCTTTTCGAGGAAGGAATCGTTCGAATGAAATGGCCAGCGTGTTCTCCAGACATGAATCCAATCGAGCACGTTTGGGACGCTCTAGGAAGACGAGTTTCTGGCCGCCAACAACCCCCACAAATTCTCCAAGAACTGGATAGAGCTCTTCTGGAAGAGTGGGGCAGAATACCCCAACTCGTCATTAATAGCCTCATTGAGCCCATGCCTCAAAGGTGTTCAACGTTGTTGGCCGCCCGTGGAAACCATACCCCCTACTGAAAATTATTTTCTTTGAAAAAAACACCTTTTTTTATTCTTTTTTTCTCATATGCACAAATTGTGTTTTTTTCCTTTTGTACACAAATGCGCAATAAAATGCATTTTTTTCTGCGAAACATGTGTAACTTATTCTCATATAACCTACTATGTCTGTCGACCATGTATCAATCAGCTAAAAAGTTTCCCAGATACAAAATCCACTAAAACTGCAATATCCTTTAATTGTTTTGAGCAGTGTATCTATGGGCAAGGGTATAAAAATCTAGGCGCCAGAGGGCAGTTTTTCACCACTAAATTTTATTACTTATTTTTCATCTAAATTTTTTGCAAAAATTCTAATGAAATTTAAGCGAAGAAAACAGGTAAAATTTAGTGATAAAAGACTGCCTGCTGGTGCCTAGAATTTTAAACCCATGTCTGTGAATAGATCAAAATGCTTTTAAACTCTCCACGTTTTCTATAGGACTTGAGAGCTTTTTTAATTTCATCTTTTGCATTGATCCATTCCAAGTTTAGAAGTTGATTGCACACTTTACTGCTAAAAGATTTTTTTGTTGTTGTTGTTATTAATATATATATATATATATATACCGGGTGTCCCAAACAGGACTGATGGATTTTAAAATTCAATAACTTGCAAACGATGACAGCTATTTAAAAAAATTTTGCAGGAGGGTTATGTATAATGCCAAGAGTTTTTTTACCGTAATTTTTTATTTTAGTTCGAATTTCAAACAATAGATGGCGCTGACGGCGATTGAAGGCCAGGTAATCAGTGCTGAGTGAAGTCAGTTTCGGCGTCACTTGGGCTTCAATTGTCGTCAGTGCCATCTATTGTTTCAAATTCGAACTAAAATAAATTAGGGTAAAAAACTCCTGACTTTATACATAACCCTTCTGCAAAAATTTTTTAAATAGCTGTCACCATTTTCAAGTTATTGAATTTTAAAATCCATCAGTCATTTTTGGGACACCCGGTATATAATATATTGCAGTAAAGAAAATCAGGATTTTAATGAATTTTTTAAAGACAATATTTTTGTTCTACATTGCTTAACTTAGTAAAATTGATCTAAATTTAAAACATTGTTGGTACTGTTGGTAACAACTGTTGGTAAATATTCTGTAGTATTTACCACTAGTTTCAAAAATTTGGATAACTGAAAAATTTGCTGGTTAATTTAAAATGGGTAACATTTATTTGGCTTTGTTCATTTTAGATAAAACTCCTTTTCTTTGTTTAGCCAATTGTTGACTATCATTAGACTGGTGTCATGTGACCTTATCTTAAAAACTGATGTAATTATTAATTTAGCATATCATTAATTAAATTTGTATGGATTTGATAGAAATAATTTACTTAAGGTCATAGCAAGCAGACATTTATTGTATCCTACAAAGTTTTAGTTTATATCGTAAATTTATAAAGAGTAACAGTTTCTTCCACTGTGGAAGAAACCTATTTCTTCTGGTAGGTTTTTTCCATGGTTTTTTTCCACGATTTTTTCCCCTGCGGAAGAAACTTGCCAACCTTGAAGAAAAGTAGTAAAATTACCATTAACTCTAAATTTTTATGACTTAATATTTAAAAAAAGGACATCTGTACTAATTACATCCGTAATGAAGTTCTTATAATTTTAAAGTTTAAACAAAAAGTAGTAAAATAAGTTATCTTTTCATTTTTCTTAATCATTTTCTGAAATTCATAATTCATGTATGTGCTATGGCGCCATCTTGTATTTTTAATTGAAAATAAAGATGTTTAAATCTGCCAAAATGTCTGTATTACAGAAGTTTCCAGATTAAAAGTGTTATACTCTACACATTATACAAAAAAAAATCCATTCATATCTTCCAGGATCCCAAAAAAAGGCAAAAATTGTAGTTTTTTCAAAAATTTACACATTTTTATTTTTCTAAATTACTTTTGGAACAGGTTTCAAAAGTTGTCTTTTATATATATTATTATACTTTAAAAAAATAATAATGATAAAATAAAACCTATTCATATCTACCACTCAAACGTCCCAAAAATAGTTAAAATTAAAATTTTTGTGAAAATTAATAGTTATTTTGCTTTTTAAATTTGTTTTTTAAATTATACTTTTGGTGCAGGGTGCGAAAGTTGTCTTTTGAGCATGCTGGCATATGTGCATTTAAATATTTGTTGAAAGTTGATTTTAAGTTAAAATATGTAAGTAAAAATAATAATTATAGAACCTTTTGTGTTGCATAAAAGTAGAACCGGGGGATAAAAACTCATTTATTGCTTATTATTTAATGTATCAATTTTTTTAAATGCTATAATGAAAGTTCCGTTATTCAACATTCAAGTCACTGAAAAGCTCAACTAACTGGAAAAACTATGAGAGCTCTTTTATTTTTCTCTTCCCATAAACAGTTTGAAAAATTTTTAATGCATAGAAATTATATATCCAAAACTTTTTTTTTTTTTTTTTTGCTTACTCAAGAATAAGAAATATTTATTATTAATGAAATATTTAACAAAGATTTTTATACTATATTATATTTTAAATATTACTTTTATTCAAAAATATTTTGTAATTGAATGTGTTTGGATCATCGATACTTAGCTGGAAATTTAAAAACAGACATTAGGACAAGTTTCTTTCTTTTGTGTTTGATTTTATTGTTGATTTTTCTCCATTCAAGTTTTTTCTTCCCAGCTAGCTGTTGATGAATGAATTCTTATCAAAGTTTTGCACTGTTCATTTAGTGGAAAAAGTATTTATTTTAACAGCCTAAGCAGCAAAACAGAAATAATAATAATATTATTATAGATAAAAAAGAATGAAATGATGCTCTTTTCTTCACCCTTACATAGTACTTTAAAAAAATAATTGATATCTCTTTTCGTATTTGATTGCATTCAAATTTTCAGCAAATTTAAATTATAATAAGGTTTTCAGGAAGTTTGTGTCCTTTCCCCAGCCCTCTAAAAAAAGGTTCACAATCTGAACTACTCCAAAGGGGAAAAAATATTGACAACTGTGTAAATCAATAGCGTTTAAAACACACAATCATTGTAATTTCTAAGCATTCATATACGTTTCACAAGTTTAAGGAATTGCATCCTCAGTGTTAAAATGGAAAATGTATAAAATCACCCTCCCCCTATCTGCAAGCAAGGCGAAAACCCAAATGATAATAAACACAGCGCCAAAAAGACCATCAGGTTCCAGCAACAATAGAATCGAATCGAAAATGAAGTATTGTGACATAGCAAATTTACCCAAAAAGTTGAGATGTATGGCACTCTAGATAAAAACTTCTTCGTTAATGATTTAAGACTTCAGGTTATATTTTGGACGTCCTCGGGTCATATTTTGTGGATTCAAAGAACAAGGATGCTATCATACTTACACAAAGATCTAAGTAAGATGCAGTAGCGTAGCTATGTTTTTTGGCGTCCGGGGCCAGCAAGAAATTTTGCGCCCCTCCCCAATATAGATATATAACAAATTCTCTCAATTTGGCGCCCCTAGGCCTCGGCGCCCGGGGCAGACGCCCCCCCTTAGCTACGCCACTGGTAAGATGCCCATGATATCAGAGAGTTGCTGAAGCTAAATGATTTTAATGTAAAGTAGATGAAAATGTCGTAGGGTACTGCACACATGATGCTTTTATATTATGGTTTTGACTTACTCATGCCATAACTCAACTAAAGTTAAAAACCAAGATCATATACTACAAAACACCCTATTGGAATGTACAGTAATGATTCGGATGAAGAAATCAAGGAAGCAGACTAATCTAAAACACATTGCCAAAAGTGTCTGAAATTGTATGATTATTTTCAGTTATTAATTATTTTCGATAATTCATATATTGAAATAATTAATAGTCTTAATAAGTTCCATTCACCTTTATTTTGCTATTAGTGTTACACTTACTGTTGATTATATGGATTAAAAATAATAACAATAGTAATATGTTCATTAATGTACATAATACTTATATAATTGTATGCTTTATTTTCCCCATCAATTATAAAACTTTTATTCAAAATACCTTTTTTTCTTATTTGTAACAAGGTATACTAATGAAAAAAAAATGTATGTCACATCAAGAGGCTGATGGTCGAAAAATGGCTTTTACCAGCTAACCTTCTTTAGAAATTAGATCCTAACACAAAATATAGTATATTTGTATTTATAATTTGGCAAAAATAACTTTATCAAATGTAAATTTAATATTAAAAGAATTATTTGATTGACTTCTTAATGATAGGAAAATAGCCCAAAAATCCATTTTCTTGTTTCACTGTTACATTGATGACCCCCCCCCCTGCCCCATTTCTTCTTTCACAATAGATGTTATGGCACTCAATTTTCCAGACAGTTTTTGGCTTTCGCGCTTCCCAGTGCATGATGAAGGAATTTTTACTGCATTTTCCCTTCACATAAAATCAAGATTTCTACATACAGAAAGCAAAATAAAAAGTTTACTTTTTTTTTTTTTTTCTTCGACTGACACACGAAGGTAGATAATTTTGAAGCTGTCAAAGCTGTTTTCATGAATTTCCATATCTTTCACATAGAGTATAAAAATGAGTTTTTTTATTGTGTAATTTGCCTTCTTTTTTTTCATAAATCTGTACAGCTTCAGAAAATAAATCTTTGCTATAAACTTAAATCTTCCCATCTTTAGAAAGTAAATGTTCATTATAAATATTGCTGGCAGATGCAGATAAGTATTTTCTTGGAGTAGAATAGGCTAAATAATAAAAATCAATTTATGTGAATTATTTTAAAAATTATATAAATTTTTAATAGTCTATTATATTGTAAGCATCCATAATAGTTTCGATTGTATTAGTAATTACATTCAGATAACTGTTTAAAAAATACTAACAAAGCAATGACCAGAAATCTGCAAAATTTTAAAATCCACACAACCTGTGGTTCCAAACTTATATGAGTTTGAGGGAGTTTACTCCTATAATTATAACACACCCTAAACGGTGTCCCCCCCCCCCCCTATACTATGCAAGGGAATATTTTTGTGTGGACCTGTAAATTAATAACAAATATTCTTTGCACTACATATTGTACAGAATGTGTATTTTAATATGTACTAACTATATAGATACTATTCAAATTTATTAAGTCTGAAAGAGTGTAACTTCATTAACATGAACTTGCAACTATTTTTCCCATTGACAATAATGTAATGGAATACTTTTGATTGTCCCTGTCATTGAAACAATGCGTTCAATTTTCATAAATTTTGAAATCACTTGACAAAACTTTGCAACAATTATACATTTTAAATTTTAGATGATTTGGTTGAATATTTTTTGTGTTGTTATATGTGGACAGACATGCAGGCAGAGGAAAGGTTTGAATAATGACTATAGATGCTATGTAAATGTATTTGCATATTTATGAGCGCACCTAAAAACAACAAGGTAACAGGCATTTCCTATAAGATTTCCTACATACAGGGCTTGAATTTCAAGGCGGGATTGCGGGATTCGCGCCCAAAATTTTGAAATCCCGCCCAAAAGAATAACGTGGACGGGAGGCTCCCGCCCAAAAAATTTTACATTTTCAAACTGTGATCAACTCCCACGACCGTTTTGCGAAGTTTATGATATTTTCGTTCGACTGATCGACACATTTTGCTAGTTTTTTACCGCGAAAAATCATTGAAAATCACCATTTTTTCCGCGACCGATCGACAAATTTTTTTTCCTGGAATCGATTAACGAGTTTCGTTCTATTTTCCGCGGCGTAAAAAAGGTGGTTCTGTTCAGAATTTTCAATAAATAAATAAGTAAATAAATAATTTAAATAAAAAAATTAAACTTAACGCATTTAATTAAAAAAATTATGAAACAGTGATCCCACGGATGTGCTATAGCGCGTAAATTACGCACAAAATCGGATATGGCACATAAAAAAGCAGCTATTATGCGTCCTACAGGACGCGTGATTTCATACAGGTTTGCGAAAAACGGCAACTATTGTTAAAAAATCGCGAAAAAACGCCTAATTTCCCGCAAATTTCGTCAACAGATTCGCGAAAAAACGATAGTTTTCGTCAAAAAAGTCGATGAAAAACGTCAAATTTCGTCCAAAAATCACGAGAAACAACAAATTTCGACAAAAGATTCACTATAAACGACAAATTTCTCCAAAAGATCGCGAAAAATGGCGGTAGTTAAACGGTAGTTTTCGTCAAAAAAGTCGATGAAAAACGTCAAATTTCGTCCAAAAATCGCGAAAAACAAGAAATTTTGACAAAATTCACTATAAACGACAAATTTCTGTAAAAAATCGCGAAAAATGGCAACTGTCGTCAAAAAATCCCGATAAAACGGCAGATTTCATCAAAAGATCGCGAAAAAACGGCAATTTCCCTCAGAAGATTCGAGAAAAAAACGGCAATTTTCGTCAAAAAATCCCGAAAAAATAGCAGATTTTCCTGAAATGATCATAAAAAAAGACAAATTTCTTTAAAAGATAGCTAAAATATGCAAATTCTGACAAAGGGAACCTCCCACCCCGGCCTCCCCAAAAAAATATTGCCAGAAGTGCATTTTTCTGTTAAATAAGTTAATTTTCTTGTTTCAATTTTTTTTTTTTTTAAATATATTTCTTTGCTGCTCTAAAATCAGTTTCTGGCAGCTCCAAGTCTTTCTGTGTTAATGCAATCCCTGAAAGTAGCCATTCATTAAACAAAAAGCACCCCTTTACTTAACGAAAGTATTTGTTCTTTAAGAAAAAATATTTTTCAATAAATTTGACTTGACCCATTTTAAAAGAAATGCGAACAATAGTGATACTTATCTTCTACACTCAAATAAGCATTATTTTATAATTAAATTTGTATCTTGTACATTTAATATACAGAAAATAATATTGGTTTCAATTATAACAATTATAAATTATAAATATAAATATAAATTTATCAAATTAGAAGTTTTAATTATTTTTGAAACAATAATTAGCATTAATTATTGTTAAAACAATAATTAGACCTGCAACAAAAATAATTAGCACTGGGAAAAGATTTACCACTGGTAAAAACTAGACAGTATAAAAGTTTTTTTTTTTTTTACACATTTTGCATAATTATTCTGAATTGTTAATAAAAATTGCTTCAGTGATATTTTGTCATGTCTGTGTTCTGGTAATTCTTTAAGTAGAACTTAAAATAATAGTGGGTTTTAAACATTTTTCTTTCTCCCTCCCAAACAGCTAAACTCCCCTCCATTTGTAAATGTTGGTAGGGAGACTCTCCTCCTTCGAAAAACTAAATTTCAAGCCCTGTACAATTTTGTCAGGATTTGTTGACAAAAATTAAAAAAGTACAATAAAGTTTTTTTTTACACAGCAATTAATTTGCAATTTATTTTTTAAATTAAATTTAAATTTACTTTTTTTTCAATGTTAATATAAAGTTAATTTTTAAATTGAAGTTGTATTTCAGCAAAAAGTTCCAAGGAATCAGAATAAAATTAATGTGACATAATACTGGAAATATCAAATACCCAATAATGCAAAGAACATGGAACAAATAAGTATAGTAAGCAGATACATATTTATGACGTTATTAAAAGAATTCAGTGAAGGTTTAACTCTGTAAATTCCCAATTTGAAGTGAACACCAAACAGTATGAATTAGAGCTCATTTTAAATTATAATTGTATAAATTACAAGTGGGTTTTTATCATTAAATTAACTAACAAAAATTGTCAATAGAAAATTTGTCATTCTTTGCGTAAATGGCAGCACCATTATACAGTAGACTCCCTCAAATCCGCACAGCTTGGGACCAGAGGTTGTGCGGATTTTAGAATTTTGCGGATTTCTGGTCATTGCTTTGTTTACATTTTTTAAACAGTAATTTGAGTGCAATTAATAGTGCAATCGGAACTATAATGAATGCTTACAATGTAATAAAATATTAAAATAAGTAATAAACTAAAATAATAAAAATTTAGATAATTTTTAAAATGATTAAAATACTAATAGAAAAGGTAAAGTTAATAATCAATAGTATATGATTAAGTATTCATTATAAAGATTAAATGTATTTTTCCAAAATATTCAGTGCAACTTGCCTCATAAAAGTACATTACTAATTCACATCAAAATCATAAATTAAAGAATTTTTTTTTCAAGTTTAGCCAGGCTTAATAACCAAAAAATCTTAATAATGCATAAATATATTTGGTAAGCCTGTGATTACCAGTGATATAAGCAATATCTTGAATTTTTTCCAAAAGCATTTATTCTTCCTTCGTGAAAAAAACATGAATAGAATATTATTAAGAAAATTACAAATTAAAAAATATTTGGAATTGATACAAACATAAAAATAATCAAATTTTGTCCCAATATCCGAAATGAAAGTTTTATTGTTTACATCCATAAAATATGTGCGGATTTTAGAGAGTTGTGGATTTCTGGTTTGCGGATTTCAGGGAGTCTACTGTATTCAGGAGTGTGCCTCTGGAAATTATCCACTATCCTATTCTGAATTTCTTTGCCAATCGTGCCATCCAGAACAGAATGCTGAGTTCCTCCCCTAAATGCTGCTTGATTTCTTAGATTTGTAAAATTCTCTATCAGAATTTACAGATTTAGTGAAGGTGCACAAATAAATAAAATTATGAATATAAGTGTAATATTGCAAAGCTTAGCATAAATTTAAAGGAGACCAAACGGGTCACCAGAGGCGATTAGTAATTTAAGTAAATGGGAATTTCATAAATAAAAATATTTCACTTTGTGTGTCAAAATAGATGATAAATATGTTATAATAAGATGAAATAAAAACAAATAAGCACATTTTTCACATGGTATATTTATCCATTAATCAATGTTACATATATTTTTTTTATTTAAACTTGTGTGCAACAATTAGAAGAAAAAAAAAACAACAAAATCATGAACTGGTATTATTAAAAAAATGTTTTAATTAAAATAATAGCCTGTTTCAAAATTTTATGATTTGTTGTGAGACAAGAGTTATCCAGCTTAATCCAAGTACACAAATTTTAACTCTCTAACTTATGTAGTTTTTGTGTATAGATTTTGTGACTGACAGACAGAGGACTGAGATGAATAGGATTTTGTCAGATGAATGAAACCCTAAAAACAACAAGATAACAGTTATTTCCAATAAGATTTCTCTTTTTTTATTACCAAAAATTAAAAATGAACCATAAAAATTTTCACACAGCAATTAATTTTCAATTTACAGCAATTAAATGTAAAAAAAGTTACTTAAGTGCAAAGTTAAAACTTAGTACAAGATTTTCTGTTGAAATTATGTGATAGCAAAAATGACATCATAATGCCAATGGTATCAGATATGCAATCTTGATTTTAATTGCTCAATTTCTTAATAAACCAATTAGCATTCAACTTCGTTATGCAAAGAATAGAAGTAACTTTTTTTTTTTATACCTCAGTATTATCTGTAAAGTAGACTCCCTCAAATCCGCAACCCTCAAAAATCAGCACATAATTTACGGATGTAAACAATGAAACATTCAGTTCAATATAATTACAAAATTTGACTTTGTTAGTTTTACATTATTCTATGCATATTTTAATTTGTAATTTTTGTTAATATTACTGAAATCGTATTTTTTCATGAAGGAATAAGAAATTTATTACTGAAAAAAATCAAGATTTTGCTGATATCATTGGTCATTATAATCTTCTTACCAAGTATATTTATGTATTAGTCAAGTATTTGGTTATTAAATCTGACAAATCTGAAATAAACCTTCCTTATTTTATTATTTTGATATGAATTACTAATGTGCCTTTATAAGGCAAGCTTCATTGATTAATTTAGGAAAAATACATTTCATCTTTATAATGAATATTTGATCTTACATTATTAATTATCAACTTGACTTTTGCTTTTAATCATTTAAAAAATTATCTAAATTTTTATTATTTTAGTACATTGCTTATTTTAATATTTTATTATATTGTGAGCATTCATTAATTTTGATGCATTATTAATTATATTCAAGTTATTGTTTAAAAAATGTTAAGAAAACAATGATTAGAAATCCACACAACCTCTGGTTCCAAGTTATGCAGATTTGTGGGTGTCTATTCTATTATTAAAACATGTCCCAAACAATGTTACTCTCTATACTGTGTAATGTAAAATAGTCTGACACTGAAAGTAATGATAAATAAAATTAAGATTATTTTGTTATCACCTTAATAATTTGATAGAGTCCAGGCACAATAGCAGGAATAAGTTTTTTCTGAAGGTCAGAATTACTATGCAGGATCCTAAATAACCTCATAAAAAAACTTAAAGGAAATATTTGAAAAATTGAAAATGTTGATGAAAAACAAAAGATGCAAAACAGACAGAGAGCATGCATTTTCTCAAAAGCTTTTGATATTGCTCATAACAAAGCTTAAGCCAAAGTATCTGAAGATAAAAAAAATTTTTGATAGAAAAGTGAAAGGGTAGCAGACTAGGATGGATGATCCATGTAAACATAAATATTTTCAGGAAAGCATTGATTGCTGACAAAAAATATAAATCTTATAAAGAAAAGATTATAAAAAAGAATTGTTCACAGAAGAAAGAAATTGCAGTTTCAGTATTTAAGTCTTCGACAGATAGCTCAAGTGAAGAAGATAGAAATGAAGCTGCTTGAGGGTGCAACATCAGGTTTGGGTTCAATCCATAGATATAGGAATCCTTCATCATTATTCCTATATCTATGGTTTCATCTAATGTAAGAGAAGGTGGAAGGTTTATCGATATTGCGTCATTCCATGTCAAATCGACGCCACAGTGGGGCAAAAAGCCTTCAAAACTGGCAAAAAATCGAAAAAATGAAATTTTATTTTGAACTACCGACATACGTCACTTTAATAGAGCAGATGTCAGTACACATCTGCCTAGTATTAAAATTTGTGCAAAGTTATTTTGATCGTCACTAGAGAAAGAAGTTAAACTGCATATTGTGCTTTGATAATAAGTAAAAAAAAAATCAATAATTTTGTTTCATCATTCGTTTGTTAATTTCGCTATAATAATTAAAAAATAATTTTTTTTGACTATGGAACCTTTAACTACAAGTATGTAACAATAATTCATTAACTTTCAATTTGTTTTAATACGATTTTTATAGATATACAGACGATTAGAATATATAGTGGTGAAATTTATAAAAAAAATTAACACTGTCTACAAACATTGTAGGTTTTAGTTATGAATTAAGGCGAATTAAGTGTTAATTATAATTTTTTCAACTAAGTATGAGTTTTAAAAGGACAAATATGCCAGAAAATCTTGCTCTTTTTTGCCACTTTTTTAATTGTATGGCCATTTTTATAGCTATTATTTTTATAGGCCATTTTTTTGTTAGTGTACGGGTGTGCCAAACATGATTATAAATATTTTCTTTGTTAAATACGAATTTTAATGCTTTGTTTATCACAAAACAATGTATTTAAATGAAACTGACTATCATGGAATGTTTTAACAAAAAACTTTTGAAAAGTAATGTGATTTTATGGTATAAGAGCTCCATAATCGGAGAAACTACGAACAAGTAGTTTAAATGAAAAGAAGATTAAATGTTTTAAAGTTTAATATAAATTCCGATGAGCAAAAGCCTGGCGAAACAAGGGAAATGCTTTAGAATAAACAAAGAGTGGCTTGGCAAATCGCTTTTATTTCCCCGATTTGAAAAACAAACAGAAGCGTAATGAAAAGCAAACGTGCCCATCTTCATATTTCGTCTGAATTTGTTCTGGACGATCAAAAATATCAAGAGTAAAACGGTTATACAATTCTAGTTCTACATATTCGTTAGTGTACGTGACATGTATGAGTTTAAGATCTGAAAAACAGGAAAACAAAAAGTGAGTGTTAGCACTAAAACAACAGAAACAGTTTTTCTTCTGCTGTCTTTATAGTAATACGTACATTTTGCCTGAGAAAGGTTGATCCAATCCTTCAAAACGAGTCGCTAATATTCATTATAAGGTTTGCTTGAGAATAATTAAAACTACTAATTATGTTTACATTTTTTAATGCGATATTATGGATGATTTATAAATATCTAATTAGTATAAAACTATCTTAAATTCTTGTTTTTAACTCATTTTTCTACAAAAAATATTGAAAAAGGTTTGTAAATTAATTAATAAATTACTATTTAGCTTATGTAAAAGTTTAAAATTTTACTACTTTTCTTCTACAAAAGAATCCGTTATGTGCTTTTTTTGTTCAAAGTAAATTTTATTTTTTGCCAACTTTGGAGGCTTCCTGCCCCACTGTGCGACGAAAAAAAAAAAAAAAAAAAAAATACAATTTCCGGATCTTAATATCTGAGATTTCTATAATTTCAATTTATAGCTTGTATTCATGAAATATATGAAAAATCTATTTTTTAAATTTTTTATCTTAGGGTTTTTTTCTTTTTACAGAATTTTAAATATGACCTAAAGTGCTAAATTTAATCAAATTTTCAATCACAAAATCCTTTACAATTCTTTAACAAATTGGTTTAGAGAATACAATTATATATTATTATTAGCTTTATTATGATATACAACACTAACTTTTTTGAAAAAATACATTCTTGGACAAATTTTCAAAAAAAAAAAAATAATAATAATAATTTAAATTTTTTAAAAATGTAATTATTAATCTTTGATTTTTTTTTTTTTTTTTTTTTTTTTTTTTTTTTTGCTAGAAATATGCAAAATTTTAAGATGGAGAAATGATGGGATTTCGAGCTATTAATTTTTTTAATGAAAATAGTTTATTGAAACTTTTCAAGTAACTAGCTCCTTATACCTGGAAATAAGGAGTTCTATATTTCTACTCTTAGATAATTACTTGAAAGAACATAAGTTGAAAGTGGTGAGAAACAATAAGAACTATAAATTTTAAAACACCTTTAAAAATTTTTTTAAATGAAAATTAAAAAATATTGGTGTTTTATTATAATTTTTCAGTTTTTATTTACTTGAACTTCTAATTTAAAAAGAGGAGAAATATTGATAACTTGCAATTTTTCTAAAAAATTATGCTTTTGTCATACTAGATGGGGTACAGTCCTATCACCAGACCAGGTTACTATTCACCTTTGTATAGCATATTATATGACAGATAGCAGCATTCTTGAGCTGCTATCAATTGTGCATTATTTTTCAGAATGTTTGAAGCACATTCAACACTGTGGCCTTTAATTTGTTCCAAACCCATCTTATTTCAACATTAATGAAAAATTTCAAAATCAATAAAATGTTTTAATTTTTGGATGGATATGTGTTCAATATAAAGGTAGGAAAAACTTTTTAAACATACGCATAAATAAAATTGACTTTGGATTGTACATAATTGACTTGCTGAGTGGCATTTTTTTGCCACATCACATGGGAAGAGTTCTTGTGATGGTCTTGGAGGAATTTTCTACTAAAGCGAGCATTAAAAAGACCTTACGCGAACCACATAATCACTCCCTGAGAGCTTTATGATTTCGCAAATAAACATATTCCTGGTATAAATTTCATGCATTTTATAAATGAAGAGTACGATGAAAATGGTACATAATACTATATTCTAGTTGGACAAAAGGGATAAAACCTGCTGATAAAAGTGTATATATCCATGTTTGGGGAAATGCATCCTTTTATTCGCCACTGTTGATTGATTTTTTAGGTAATCTTCGAAAGTTGCAAAATATCAAACACTTGTTGCATAAATTTTATTCAAACAATTTTCGACTATATGCTGTATTTTGCTGGCTGGCAAGATTTCTTAGCAATTCCAAATGATATTTAGTTAAATACAAGCATTCAAAATGTTTAAGAATTTGTGAATTTTGCAAGAATATGTTTAGGATTTCAGTAGTCATTACTTCAAAAACAGTTCTGAAAGTTCCATTCTCAGATCCACAACTTTTAAGAGTTTTTGTGTGTCACATCACAAAATTAGTTGGATCAAAAACGATATTGATATCAAAAGAAAAATCAACCCTCTCCCTAGAGATATCTCACAATGTCAAGTTCCAGACCCCCTACACTCCCCCCCCTCAAGTGAAAACATTGTCTATGTACAGCCTCCTATCTCATAAACTCCAGAGAAAAATATAGGTAGAACAGTGTCACAAATTTTTCATATAAGTAAATGAACCAATGCAGATGTCTTCTGGAATTCCTACGAGAGTCGCAATGCTCTAGTTCACTTCCCATTGATGGTGATCAGTCGAATAGTCTTGATGCATAGATCTTGAGCATATTGGTGGAATTTGCATACAAACTCCATAGCATTGGGTTGGTCGAAGCAAACAGAGGGTAAGGGAAAAATAGAAAGGGGCCCCAGAGCCAGATAAATATATGGAATTTAAATATATATATAAATTAAATAAAACAATAATGAATTTAAAAAAAATAATAAATAGCAGTAAAAAACAATAAAATTATTAATTATAAGTAAATGCCATTTTCCATTGTTCTTTTAGCCAGATTCTGAATCCAACATCTTTCACTTTTTGTGCCAAAAGGGTGCTGTTTTTTGGCGGTGATCTCATTATTGATAATTTCAGATTTAATTCTCGCAATTCAGCGGGAATGTGGAGAGAGATTCCGAGGAATTTTGGTGGGAGAAAAATCGGTTTGGTGCACTAGTCTGCCCTCCGTCACGTGACGGAAGGCAAACATCCTGGCGTCAAGAAAAGGTTACCAACGTGACGTCTACTTATAACAGAAGTCTGTGGACAAAATCAACATTTCTACTTCAGAATACAGGACACACATACATATATACACTCGAGTCCAGTCATACATTTAAGAGTATACAATGTGCTAATTTAATGAATGAATTTTGTGCCATTAAAACAAATGAAATTT
Organism: Maratus speculifer; assembly: GCA_964019185.1. Classification (NCBI taxonomy): domain Eukaryota; kingdom Metazoa; phylum Arthropoda; class Arachnida; order Araneae; family Salticidae; genus Maratus; species Maratus speculifer. Next base: position 8,885 of record CAXHSM010001413.1, on the reverse strand, counting down.
GTAAAATCAGCTACTTAATGTAGGGTTAAAATTTAATGCAGTTTGTTTTAAAATGTTTTGTTATTTATATTTTTCTTCCTGTTTTTAGATACAAAGGTAGATAAAATTTTTCAACAGAAGTTCAATAAGTCATTTCCTTGGATGAAAGTGACAACAATTTAATAAATACTAAATCTTTGAAGAAATTTCTTTTATCATCTGAACAAAACTTTTTCACATGTAAAAATGTCATTAATTGCAGAAGGAAATTCTTCCTCTTGTCAACAGCACTTCGTTTCTCAAAATAGAGATAAAGAAAAATATCCCTCCATTGATACAAGAGAAAAAGTTTTGATTTGTGAAGTATGTTCTAAAACATTTTCTCAGAGTAGTCATTTAAGAAGACATCTAAAAAACATTCATGCGGGTGAAAAACCATTTGTATGTGAAATATGTTCGAAGGAATTTCGTGATAACAGTACTTTGAGAAAACATCTCTTGTCACATACAGGAAAAAAACCTTCTGCTTGTGAAGTATGTTCCAAGGAATTTTCTAAGAGTAGTAATTTAAGAAGGCATCTCTTGACACATACAGGTGAAAAACCTTTTGTTTGTGAAATATGTTCCAAAGGATTTTCTAATAATTGTGATCTAAGAATGCATCTTTTGACGTATACAGGCGAAAAACCTTTTGTTTGTGAAATGTGTTCTAAAGGATTTCCTAATAATGGTCGTCTTAAAAGGCATCTTTTGATGCATACAGGAGAAAAACCTTTTATTTGTGAAATATGTTCTAAAGGATTTTCTCAGAATGGTCATCTAAAAATCCATCTCTTGACGCATACAGGAGAAAAACCTTTTATTTGTGAAATATGTTCTAAAGGTTTTTCTCAGAATGGTGAACTAAGAACCCACCTCTTGACTCATACAGGAGAAAAACCTTTTTCTTGTGAAGTATGTTCAAAAAGATTTTCTCGGAGTAGTAATCTAGGAAGGCATCTCTTGACGCACACAAAATAAAATCCTTGTGTTTCTGAAATGTGTTCCAAATAATTTTCTAGACATTAACAACTAGAAAGACATCTCATGATTCATACTGAAGAAAATGTTTTATTTGTGTAAGATGTTTCCAAAGGAATATATGAGAACCATTATTTAAAAAAAAAACATTTGTCTCATACTAAATATATGCCTCTTAAAAATCTTTTATATGTATATATATTGTTGTCAAAATTGAGTATGAACCATGTAAGTGTCATTGCATTTATTGTTTTCACACTTGTTCTGTTTTAGCATTTAGTAATAAAATAAAAAATTTTAAATTTCCTCCATTATTGCCACAGTTGTCAGTTTGGTAAAAAGCAAATAACTCCTGACTTGTTCAGTAGTTTCCAGTAAATCTTTTCGAAAGTTTTGTTTTTTGTTATTTTACTGTAAGGTGAACTTTCACTTAAAATTAAACTTAATCCGTCTTAAAAAGGATAAATTGTACTTCAATATGTTATGCAAAAAGGCTTTATTGAAAGGCTTTATTATTAAATACAAAAAGGCTTTATTGAAATAACACTTTTAAAAATAGATGGGAAATATGCTAAAAATATTTTTTGTGCAAAAAAATTTATTTGTTAAATTTTCTTATTGAGTATTTTTCTAAAATTATATATAAATAATTAATTGGATATTGATTTTTGGCATGTTTACTTAAATCCTAAATGATAGGTTTATAAGCTAATCAGACATGCACTTTTTTACTAAGGTCTTGTTCCTTTTGCTTCTTGTCTGTGTCCTACATCATCAAATACAAAACCTTTTATGACATAACTATATTGTCTTCTATCATCTCTCTAAATAATAACATAATCATGTGAATGTCATGAATAGTTCTGGACTGATCTTTTCATTTTTTTCTATGTCAGTTGGACATTTTTAAATTATAGCTAAGCGCTGCATATAAATCACCAAATACTGTTCTACCTCAATAATTTCATTTATACTCTAATAGTCCAAATCATTTGACTGTCATATACAACTTTCATTTTCAAATGCAAAGCTTCCTTTTGATTAAAATATCGAAATTATTTTTTTGAATAAAACTACATAAAAATTCCCATGATCGTAAAGAATTCTTGGTACTTTTATGTTAGACAAGCATAATTCTTACTATAAGCATTTTTAAACTTACTAATCAATATTTTTTATTTTTCGCATAGTAAATTAAAATAATGGTTTGATGTAAAATTAAGTATTATGGTTTACAGTGTTATTTCTTTTTTTTTTTTCCTTGTTTATTTTAAGAAAAAAGTGAAAACCATCAATTTAAAATTTTTCAGTTTTAAATATAAGTCTTATATTTTAAATAAAAATGAGTGAAAGGATTACATTAAAAAAATTAATGTAATATAAAAAAATACGACAGGAAGAATGCTTGGTGATTAAGCCCTGTATAACATAAAAATACTGGGTTATCCCATGGACCGATTTCGCCGAATTATATAAATCACCAAACTGTTCACCAGGTTACACAAATTAAGATATTTTTTTTATCTCAATAACTGTAGAAAAAAATATTAATAAAAATACAAATGAAAAGTTGACTAAAAATATTACTTGATGATGCAACAAATATGAAATGAATATGACATTTACGATCAGCCATTATTGACATTTAATCTTATATTAAAATAGCAAATAAAGCCTTTGGGCAAAAATGTTTAAAGATAGAAAACTAACGATTATAAATTCACAAATAATGTATGGAAATGTTGCAAACAGCTGTTTCGAATTTTTTCCCCCTTTTTTTCTTTTTTCTTCTCTTTTGCTTTTTAGTTTTTGTTTTGTTCTGTCTCCGGTAGATGTCTCTACTTGTCCACCCAGTTGTTGAGGCTGCTGTCTTTTCATTGGTTGCTTTTCTTTTGGCGAGATTGTCCCCGTAACGGGTATTTAAGTCTGCGTTTCTCTGTCTGTTTGCTCAGTTTTGCTTTTATTTAGCTCGCTGAATATTACACTGATGATGAATCTCCACAGTAGATTCAAAACAGCTGTTTGCTACCTTTTCATACATTATTTGTGCATTTATAACCGTTGGTTATCTATCTTTAAACATTTAATTTTATAGTTTAGGGATAGTTTTTCAGTCGATGAGTTGATCATGTAGTGCCAAATACTCAATTCTTGATTTCTCTGACAACATCTTCTGATTTAGCAAAGGGTTGAGCAAGTAGAATGTAATTTAAATTATGAATAAAACTTGCATGTTTCAATGCTTAGCATGCATTTAAAGAAAGCTAAACTTGTCGCCAAGGTAGGATAGTCATATATCATAATACAGCCAAATCTTGTGTGTTTGCAAATTTTATTTGAAAAACTTCTCTGATAATGTCTGGATTAATTTTATGTCCTACTATTTTGAGGTACGAGAAGATCCTTTGGGATAGGTCACATGGTTGGGAAAATTCGATGAGTGGATCATGTTAATTTAATGGAAATGAAGATTGAAACAGCTATTAAGTTGTTTAAGATTTGGCAGCAGGGTGATTCCACAGTATTTGCTTTCAGAGCTTTGAAAAATTATTTTTTAACAATAATCATGTACTATATCTCATTTTAAAGCTAGAAATCTCTTCTATCAAAGTTTATTAATAAAATATTTTTACGATAAAAAAATAAAATTTTACAGCATTTTGTTTACTACATCACTAAAAAATGTGTCACATACGGGACATTTGTTTTTTATCAATAACTTGGAAAATATTTTGTTTAATTAAAAGATTTTTGAAGCATTGTATTTTTCTTAAACAATACATTATATTAAACTCTAAAAAATTTTGAAAAAGAATAATTTTTTAAAAATTTTCATTGATTATTTTTGTCTTGTCCCGTACGTTACAATTTTCAGAATATTTTTCTTTTTTATATAAATAATACTGATGGTAATTGCACAGTTTTTTGTTTTCTCTTAGTCTATAATACAAGTAAACTGAAACACCCAACATTATTATTAAATCTTTAAATTAATAAGCTAAGTTAATTGAATAAAAATGTGTCACGTACAGGACAATTCTGTCACGTACGGGACAAAATTTTGCATATTAATTTAAAACTATATAAAAAAAATTCCTTTTTAAGATAATACTTGTAATCTTGCCTTCATATATGGCACTGTTGCAAAATATCAATAAATATTTATGATTTAGAACAGTCATTCCATGCTTTGATGCTTAAGACATCTTAATTCATCTGCTATTTTTCATGCTGTCAAAAGCATGTGTTTTATTATTGGAAAGTAATAATTATGAATATATTTTGAATGTTTTAAAATAGTTACTTTAATTTTTACTTTGCAAATTATTCCAACTTAGTGCTTTTGTTCTTAAAATTTGTGTCATTTGCATAATTTGAAGGGAAAAAAAAAAGCTTTAACTTTAGCAGAAAGAATGAAAAAACTTGTGAGAAAAAGAAAATGAATGAAGAAATGTGGAAAGCTGAAAAAGCAAAAGAAAGAGAACTATAGGCAGAAAAAAAAATTAAAAATGACTGTTAAAGAGAATGATCAACAAAGGAAAAGGGAAACTGAAAGAAAAAGGATACAGAGAGCTAAGAAGTTAAACAACATAGAAATTCACAAACTGCCCCCAACTGTAAGCATGAAACCCCAAGTTTTGGGAAAAACTGTGAAACATGTAAAATCAATTTTGCAAACAACACCAACCAAATTCCCATTATAACAAATGTTATTTAAAGTTGGTCACCAAATAAGGTTCAGATTCTTTCTAAGGAACTCCACTTAAAAAACTCTGCTATAAACAAAACAGTGGAAAAAAAGAAAAGAGCAGATGCACTTTCTGAAGAACAAAAGAAAGACATATCTGACTTTTTATAAACAAGATTCAATTAGCAGAATACTACCAGGAAAAAAAAGGAGTATGTTTCTGTAAAAGATGTTACTGGAAAACGAATAAAGCTCCAGAAACTAATTTTAATGAAAATAAAGGAAACATACCAATTGTTTAAAGAACAATCAACAATATCAATTGGATTTAGCATGTTTGCTGCTCTTAGACCTGCAGAAGTATTCCCAATTTCAGAAAAAGATCATGAAGTCTGTATGTGTTTATATCATGAAAACACTGAATTGTTAATTGATTGATTAAACAGAATTAGCAATTCATTTAAATTTCCAACAAGTGCAGAAACAGCTGTAAAAGAAACAATTTGCTGTTTTGATCTTAACAGAAGTAAAACAGTCAATTGTTGTAAAAGGATATGGAATGAATGTTTAGTAGAGGCCTGAGTAAACAATATTCTTGATTTCAATAAAATAGATGTTGGAGAGGGAATAAAAGTTAGTTTCTACCAATGGAAACGCATAGAAGGTAAAATGAAGAAAGAATTAGTTGTGTGATTTGCTTCAAGCAAAAGAAGAGCGACATCAGTCTATGCATTTTCAATATCCATTTTACAAAGCCATTAAATAATGAAAATCTAGGCCTTTGGCAACACTCATGCTTTAGTGAAACTGAAGTACCTGATGAAGAAATTATACTTTCGCTTCCTACCAAAGAAGAATCTCCAACTTGCCCAATTCAAATATCAGATTGGGTATGTGTTTTGCATGATGATGAATGGTGGCTTGGTAGAAACAGTTAATGATGTAGAAGCAGTTAATGATGACATTCTTTGCATTTCACTTATGAAACAAATTGGAATAAATAAATTCATGTGGCCAGCTATTCCAAAAAAGGACAAAATCCAAAAGAAAAATATTTTGATGAGACTAGATAATAGCCCTTATCCCATTAACAATAGAGGGCATTTTTTCATATCATCAAAAGATATAGAAAAAATTGAAAACATCATTGACACCTTACAACTTCGTTAAATGTCTAATGAATTTCATTAAATGTATAGAATATTTTTTTTCATAGATAGTTCATAATTATTTCAATTTCTAAAATTTCATTTAAAATTTTTATAATTTGTGTGAAATTCCTTTATTTACTTGTTTTTTTATTTCTTTTAACTAAGCAAAATACTTAATTTTTCAGCTAAATTATTTTTTATTGATAGATTGTATACATTCTTGAACATTTTGCTATTTTAAATTGGATGTCCCGTACGTTACACTATGCCATGTCCCGTACGTGACGCATGAAATTAATTATTTATTAATTAATGGGAGAAATTAAAAAGTTATTTTAAGTAATTAAGGTGAATTCAACTTATCCTTTAACCAATTGTACAATTTATTTTTTAAAAAGTAAAAAAAATTCAGAGAAAATGAAAGTTTATTTTGGTACTTAAATTTTTTTTTTTTTTGTGGCGTCCCGTACGTTACAAAACTTTATCTATATATTTTTTAATTCTAAAATTGGCCTAATTAAAATTTAATTTCAAATTAATATTAGCCAAGGATGCAAAATGTTTTTTAAATGGTTTAAAATTTTTTTATTATATTTTTTGCCATAGAAAAACAATAAAATGTATCATGAAAACAGTGTGAATTGTCCCGTACGTGACACCCAAGTACTGTGGAATCACCCAGCAATCGAATGTGGAAAGCTGGAAACGCATCACCAGATTTGGCCAGAAAATCGACTTTCAAGATTACCAATGACAATAATGCTTAGCATCAAATGAAATAACATCATTAAATTTACCAACAATATATTATTGTTAATCTGCTGAAATTATATTGTTTTATAGAGTTAAATTCAATGCTAACTTTTGATTGTGCTACACGCTGTCTTTCTTTTCTGCAAGCAAATGTTTGTGCATGTTTGCAAATTTTTTCCAAAAAATAACTCATTTGGGTAAATTTTGTAAATTGAAAAAGTATTTTCCAACTGCAAAAGGCGATTGCAAAGCGTTCTTCAAACTTTGGAGTAATGAACAACCAGTATTTTTTGACGGGATATTTGTAGTTATGTTTAATGTTTAGCAAAGTTTGAACATTCACTCGAATGTTTATCTCAAAATCGGAATCGTCCAGAATGAATAAGTAGCGAAATTTCCCGAAATTTAAGTAAAACCTTACAATAAAATGTTTTGTATCACATTCACCTTTTGCTGATTTTCTGCTTCTTTCTGTTGCAATTTTTTCCGTTTCTTTTAACCATAACTCGCAAACAAAGCATTTCCAACATTACATTCTTATGCGATTACCAGTAGTTTTTACATCCCTAACACTTCCTGCAAGTATGCTGGTCTGTTAGTAACACACCCAGGGATAATGTCGATGAAATGTCGGAAAAGTATCGGCGGCGCCCTGTATCTAAAAATGAGGGCACCAAAACTGTACGTCATTTTGAATAAATCAATTACTAAGGGAATGACCTGCACTCAAACCGCAAAAAAATCGATTACTTTGCTCATTGATTATGAGCGTTTGAAACCCCCCCCCCCCTTGTTCACAGCTCAATATGCACATCTTAACTGTTTGGGACGATTCCAATTTTGTACTCAAAATTTAAGTTAAGGTCCAATCTTTAAAAAACTGTTAACAGAATAAAAAAGAAATCAGTAAAACGTAGTTGTTCGTATTCCAAAGTCTACAGCGCCCTCTACCGTCATTTTTTGATAGTTCCCCTTAAAAATTTTTTTGGACATACTTTCGATATAAACAAAGTTTACAGAGAAAACTGGAAATGAATCGACCTTTTTTCCGTGTTTTATCATCGCTTGAATTTTTGGACGCTCAACTTTGATGCCCCCTGGCTCCTACAGAAGGCATTTGCGCCCCATGGTTTCCTATGTCCTAATGTTTGTCATCATGCCTTCTATCACCCCTTACAATTTGTCCGCACTTCGCTGAAACACCCTGTATAATGGAATCTCCATTATAGTTACCTCCCAAACATGTAATGCAGTAGCTGTTTCAGTTACAACAGATATTTGGACTTGTACTGTAGTCATAATTTTATTAGTTTTACAGGACATTTGATTGATGATGATTTTACACACAAACATGCTGCTCTCAGCACTAAACATTTCCCAGGATCCTTCTGTAGTGATGTTATTAGAATGATAAAAAAAATGCAATAAATAAACGGGATTTAAATGAAAAGTTACACCATGTTTTGCAGGACAGTGGTTCTAATATTGTTAAAACAATGGAAATAGCTGATTTAAGCAATGAGTCAGGCTTTCTATTTACAGTTAGAAGAAACTTCACAAAGAGTTATTAGTGATATAATTTCAGTAGGTATTCGAATTGTGATCCATTTTAATCATTCATCACTTGATTGCTCTAGATTATCACAAATGGAAGAGAATTATCTTAAAAAAAAATAATAATAATAATTCAGGATGTGGCAACCCTCTGGAATAGTTCTTTTTACATTTTACAGCGGAAACAAAAGAAAAGCATCTCCTTGTATGCCACACAATTTGGAAGAATCACTAATTTTAATTCAAATCAATGGTTGCTCTTAGAGAAGTGTTTAAGTTTACTAAAACCATTTGAACAAGTAATAGTAAAAATTAGTTCAACAGCATCACTAATTTCAGAAGTTATTCCAATGGTGGAAACTTCCAAACTTTTTCTGTCAAAACCTGGAGAAGAGAATGAATTTTTTTGTGTTGGAACATTCAAAGACTGCTTGGCTCAAACCATAAATGAACGCTTTAAATATATTCATAATAATGAACATTTTTGCATTACAACATTGCTAGATCTGTGATTTAAACTTTTAATTTTTGATAAAGATGAAGAAAATCATCGCAAGTTAAAATCTTGACTGATTCCATTCATGATTGTTATCTCAAACAATGATATTGCTGTAACCGAAACAAATGCAAATGAGGCAGAAACAAGCAAATGTTTTTATAATGAGTCAAAGACCACATTTTGGGATTGCTTAATGGAGATCTCAGCTAATAATAAAACCAAAATAGATAAATTTCTGCCA
>CAXHSM010001411.1:0-15000 GCA_964019185.1 Maratus speculifer | reverse complement strand
CTTTGACGTCACAGATCTTTTGATATAGTTATCTGATAACATTTTCTGATAAGGACTTTGAATTTTTCATTTCTTCCCAAATATTTGACTGCGTTGGACGTGCATTTGCGATGGTGAGTATAGAATGTTAAATGTGTCTTTATTATTAAACTATTTTATTTTAATTATGCATGAAAATTAAATATTTTTCCAAATTTTAGCACACCTTGAAAACAATAATTTGAAATACTAAAAATGTGAAAATTATAATTAAAAGTTTTGCATGCACATTTCATAACACACAGATAAATTGGTAACTGTATTAATTTTATTTTAAAATGTTTTTAAATGAAAGAAGTGAAAATAATTATCTATAAAAGACTAACTGCATATTTTTAAACATTAATATTAAAGGTTTTTTTAAGATATATTTTATAAAGCCATGCTGGGACATAACCAAACAGGTTGATTAACATATAAACTTATGAATATTACTAAGTTGGAACAGCGAAAACCTGTTTTGCCAAGTTAATTTTTCCAAGTTCGTTCAATAATGTTACTTACAAATGACAATTTTTATTAAAATAATTATTTAAAACCTTGTTGAGTTCAAAAGATATTTAGTAAAATGTTAGTACAATTCTAAAAGAAGTGTGAAGACCTTGTCTGTTAACTTTAAATTTGTGAATTAAATGAATTTTTTCAAGTTTTACCATGCACATGCGAAGGTTACATTTAAGTAAGAAAAAAAAATATATATAATATAAGACATTGTTTTTTCGATTAAAAAGGACGAGTCTTGCATCTTAAAATTTTGTTCATGTGTCGATAAAAGCTTTTTGGTTAGTAGGGTAAATAAATAGCTGATTGCTAGGGAAAATAAATAGTTGGTTACGAAAAATGTTGGTTGGTTAGTTGATTAAAACTTATCAAACAGTTGAATGGTTGGATGGTTGATTAAAACTTATCAATGAGATGCAATTAAAGGGGAGAAACTAATAACTTAACAACTTTTTTTATTATTATTTGAAAACATTTTTATAAAGTTAGTATGACTTTTAATGAAAACAGGAAAGTATCAACTGCTTTTATACATTTGCTAATGTTTATAAGTGTTTAACTAAGAAAGTTCTGTAATGTTGGTAGTAAGATAATATGATGTAAATAACATACACACATAAATCAGTAAATCGGTAAACTCATTTTTTGATAAGTTGTAATTTTTTTTTTTTTTTTTTTTAACTTGTAAAATATTTTTTTTAAACATTTTTTTTTTTAAACTTGTGAAATATACATAGATACATTTTTTTTTTAATTTATGAAATATTTTTTAAACTTTTTTCACAAAGTTTTATTTTTTGTAAACTTATGAAACTTTTTTTTATTTTGAAAAGAGTTTTATGAAGTTATTTTATCTTTAATAAAACAAGATAGTATATTAATGCGTTGCTTTTATACACATCCTAATGTTTATATGTGTTAAACTATAAATGTATGTTAACTATAAATGTATGTTGCAGTAAGATAATACAGTGAAAATAATGTACATGCATACATAAATCAGTAAACTCATTTTTGATGAGATGTAATACATTTCAACTTTTGTGAAATAAATTTTAAACATTTAATTTCTATTGATATTATTTTTTCTATAAAGTTTTTTTTTTTTTTTTAATTATTAAAGAACTGTTGAAATAACTTTTAACTTATGATTTTTTTTTTTTAACTTATGAAATATATTTTTTTAATTTATGAATTATTTTTTAAACTTTTTCATAAAGTTTTTATTTTTTGTAAACTTATGAAACTTTTTTTAATTTTGAAAATATTTTTATGAAATTATTTTATCTTTTAATAACAAGATAGTATATTAATGCATTGCTTTTAATACACATCCTAATGTTTATATGTTTAACTATGAATTGCAATGTTACAGTAAGATAATAGAGTGAAAATAATATACATAAATCAGAAAACTCATTTTAACTTTTGCAGAATATATATATATTTTAAACATTTGGGAAAAAATTCTATTGATATTATTTTTTGTGTAAAGTTTTTTTTTTTTTTCTGTTAAAACTTTTTATAACACTTTTTGTAATACTTTTTTTTGTTGTTGTTAAAACTTTTTATAATACTTTTTTTTTTTTTTTTTTTTTTTTTTTTTTGTTAAAACTTTTTATGTTACTTTTTTTTTGATAAAACTTTTTATGTTACTTTTTTTTTTTTTTTTTTTTTTTTTTTGTTAAAACTTTTTATGTTACTTTTTTTTTTTTGATAAAACTTTTTATGTTACTTTTTTTTTTTTTTTTTTTTTTTTTTGTAAACTTATGAAATATATTTTTTTAATTTGTGATTTTTTTTTTTTTTTTTTTTTTTTAAATCTAATGAATTATCTTTTAAACTTTTTCATAAACTTTTTATTTTTATGAAGTTATTTTATTTTTTAATAAAACAAGTGAGTATATTAATCTATTACTTTTATATACATCCTAATGTTTATATGTCATTAACTATGAATCTGTTGTAATGTTACAGTAATATAAAAGAGTGAAAATAATATACATACTCATATAAATCAGTAAACTCAATTTTGATAAGTTGTAATACATTTTAAAATTTTCAAAATATATTTTAAACATTTGAAAAAAATTTCTATTGAAATTAATTTTTGTATAAAGTCTTTTTTAACTTATTCATTTTTATTAACTTTTTAACTTTCTAATTTTTGAAAAGAATGAATTAAAATATTAAGATTATTATTATTATTTTTAAGATAGTTAATATATTTTTTATTAATAATGAAATGTTTCTTTTTTTATACATTATTATTTTTTTTAAGATAGTTAATATATTTTTTATTAATAATGAAGTGTTTCTTTTTTTATACATATACAAATTGAAACAATTTATAAATCTTTTGAAAAAGCTAAACGATATAAATTTTGAAATAAAACATTTTGAAAATAATTAAACACACATATTAAAGAGAATAGTAAAACATTTTATTTCATTATTTTAAACAATTCGTTTTGAATGGTTTTTACATTAATATTAGATAAGAAGTTTTCACTAATACAATCTACTTCGTTTAAAAACGAGGAAATAACAAAGTCAAAATCTATTAGAGTTAATAACATTTCTCCCATTTGTTCAAATTTTTGTCGATTATTTAATATCAAACAGGGATGAAAGATTACAGATTCGTGGTTAAAAATACATCCATTGCATTCAAAAATGCGCTTTAGTATACTCGACATACTATTTTCAATACACGTTATAAGTTTATGTTGGCACATGCGTTCATTTTCTAAAGATGTGTGACTAACGGTACATTTCTGTCTTATTAAGTTTGGTAAATGCTTTACATATATATGCTGAAGAAGTTCTTTATTCAGATCAAAGGCTTTTATTTTTAACTTTTCTAACTGATGCTCGTTCAAGTCAATGTGAGAATAATTCTTTAAATGTTTAATTCGCATGATAGAATTGTTAAAATTTAACACTAATATCATGTTATTAGCAACAAACGAGGAACTTTTATACTTCAAATTAAATGGAAAAATTTTATTGCAAAATTCGTACCAACTGTTAACATCCATAAAAATTGCATTTTTCGTTACAATTTCTTCATTAGTAAGCCTATTGCGTTTAAACTCTTGAATGTGTATATAAAATTGTCTGTTATACAGTTTTAAAATTAAGAAGATACAATCACTGAGTTCTTCTCGAAATATAACACGATTACAGGATTTGCCCCTTTTAGTTCGTGAAGTGGTGGATTGGCTTTCATCACTTGCTTGGGAAAGGTTGATTGCTTGGAACATAGTCTCTTCGCATCTAGTAGTGGGTTCTTGAAAATATTCGTCTTGGGAAATTAAGTTAAAAAAATTCGTATTAATCTCAGATTTCACATTCAGTGGATAATCAGTAGTGGATAAATCACATGATATCGTCTCATTGTTAGTGTTCAATGCAATGGGAACTTCTAATCTCGGCAAGTTTAATTCATTCACATAAGCAGGCTCATTACATTCTTCTAAACGTTGATACTTTGAAGAAGAAACTACATCGTCGAGAGGTCTTTTTAACAAATTTGCTACAGAATCCATTTTCAAAAACTAAGGACAGCCGCTTATGAAGTTCAAACGGAAATCAGTTGCAGACTGAATGCTTAAAAACAACACATATCCTAATATATGTTAAAAAAAATCAGCGTCGGTTACAGTTAAACATTAAAAATTAGTAATGCCATAAGTTTTAGTCAACCATTTTTTAATAATCTAAAAAAACAGTCTTTGTACATAAATGGTAGTTTATATATTATGTTAGTGGTTTTACTATTTTTGAAGAATTTTGTGGCAACACAAGGTTTTAATTTAAGTAAGCTTATGATAAATAATGTTATCAGTTTCTCTATCTTTGAAAATTTTTGTGGCAACACTAGGTAAAAGTTTTAATCTAAGTAATGAATAATACTTATTGTTAACAGTTTCGTTCTTTTTGAAAATTTTTGTGGCAACACTAGGTAATATCCATCATGATTATGTGAATAACAATTGCTAATATAAATGATAAATTAAACTTGGTAAATAATTCTAATATATTAAAAGTATTTAAAAATTAATTCAATATAAATACAAATTCAGTATTTTAATTGATAGGAACCTTTTTTTTTTTTTCTAAATGTTAAAATTTAAGTAAATCTTTTACAATATTGTGGAAAAATTATTAAAATTCATAAATTGTTATAACAAAAATACAAGACAAAAGCTTTTTTCATTAACACATTATTTATTCATCATTCTCGATAATGATAAAAATACAAAAAAATTATAAACTGTACAGAAAATCAACCATTTCACATGATTTGACAAAGTTTGCATTTTTTCACTTATGCATTTTAATCAAATGTTGAATAAACTTGGTGTCAACATTAAATGTTTTGTTACAGTGTTTGCATTCAAAATTCCTGTAATGAACTTTTTTGTGAAATAAAAAATCGATATCAGAGTAAAATATAACACCACAGTGTTTACATCTATATTCCTTTTGACGATGACTTTTTTTATGTTTAGTTAAAGCAGACTTTGATAGAAACGAGTTAGAACATTTTTCACAAACATGAAACTTCTTATGAGATCTCTTGTGAATTTTTAACAAATATTTTTTAGAGAGTTCTAGTGAACATTCATCGCATTTATATGTCTTATGAAATCTCTTGTGAATTCTTAACGAATACTTTCTATAAAATTCCATTGCACATTGATCACATTTATATAAAGTGGGTGTCTTGGAATGAGTAACACTATGTTGTTTTAAATCAGTACTTTGAATGAAAGTTTCACATTTAAAGGGCTTTTTATCCAAGTGGGATCTTTGATGTCTGGTTAACGCAATCTTTCTAGAGAAGCATTTTTGACATTGATTACAAGAAAAGGATGGTTGGGTTGATGAAGAGGGTGATCTTTCACTATTCGAAACTTGCACCTCTTGACTGGGTAAATCCGATTCCATATTCATGAAGTAAGAAATTTCTTGTACAGCACTCACTTAAAGAACAGCGCTTAATATCTTCATATGACAAAAAAACAATAAACAGTGTGATGAATTTATACTGATTCGCAAAATCTGTTAAATTCTAGGAGGCGCTGCTGTTTTTTAAAAAATAATAGGAATGGTTTAAAAAGTGATCTGATAATATGATGGTATCTGATAGGTAAGGCTCGATGTTATCTGGTGTTTATCATGTTGTTGTGATTTTTTACTAATTGATAAGAAAATTCATGTGAAAATTAACGGAAAAAGAATCACTTATTTTCAGCACAGTGATAAAACAATACTATACTAAAGTAATACATTGCTTAAATTTGTCGTTATCGGCTGATAGATGATAACTTGTAAAAACACTTTTTATGTGAATACAGCAAACTTACTAAAATGAATGCATGACAATTAACCGTTTATTAGAACTGTACATCGAAAAATAATTAATAATGAAGTAGTTTATATATTTTGAATGGTGTAAAAATCAATGTGTATGAATAATCAAGGTTAAGGTAAACTAAAGTTAAAAATGTAAAATTAATACTGTTAAAAAATATTTTCATTGTTGCTCTAACGTTGATGAAAATTGAAGAAAACAGGGAACCTACAAAAAAAAACATACATAATGGTTTGGTAAAATTAAATTGTCGTTTTAAAAAGCTTAGTTGAAACATCAAACAAAGTTCTCTTTCTTGTTATTTGTAAATAAGTGAAATCTAATCTTAGTTGATATTTTCCATGTATCAGCTAGTTCCTGTTAAAATTGTTTGGTTATCAGATGTTTGTGCAAGACAGTGAATACGTGCTGATAAGATAGTATTTTAAGTTGGAAACGGTTCGATTGTAATATAAAAACATTAATAGTAATTACAGAAGGTTTATTTAACTTCCTATTTAATCTTGAAATAATTTTATCTAATAATAATATTCAAAAAAAGTTCAAATTATTATTTAATTTTCTATTCTAATAAAAACTTATTCGAATCCCACTAAAGGCTTTTGGAAAACTCAATTTTTAAAAAAATTATTAATTTCCAACGAAAGAAGAAGAAGGTCGGTTCTGCGGCCACTGGCGTGATGAGCAATGGGCAATTGTGATTAATATTTAATTGATCAGACTCGTCTTCCTCCTTATCGCAATACACGATAATCTCACAGGCGAGATGGGCAATGCTTAATTGATCAGACTCAATTTTTTTTAAATTATTAATTTCCAACGAAAATTCGATCCAACAAAGAGCAGCACCCAAATAAAAATCTTCCGGGGGGTGAAGTTTGGAAAATGAGGAGGTTACCCCTTTGCTATAGTATGATATTAGAAGCTTCAGATCCTAAATAAAAAAAAAAAAAAAATAAGCCTCTTAAAAATTAACCCCCTCTAAAAATTAAGCCCTCCCCTTTCCTAAAATCTCATCTTACTATAACATAAATTACGATATGTTCAAATTTCCTTCCTACTCTCAGTTGATTCCAATCTTAAAGAAAAAAAAAAAATACATTTAAGCCTTTCAGAAAAATAAGCCCCCTAAAAATTAAGCCCTCCCCCTTTCCTAAATATCACATCAAACTGTAACAGTGTCAAAATATCCTTCACCCATTTTCAAATATCTTTCCTACTCTAAGTTGAATCCAATCTCTACTTAAATTTAAACTCCCCAAAAAAATTTAAGCCCCCCTCAATTTTAAGCCCCTCCTAAAAAATAAGCCCTCCCCTCTCTCTCTCTCAAAAATCCCATCATACTCTAACAGACTCCAAACATCCAACCCTCTACTACAGTATAATCTCCTACGTTTCAAACCCTAAAAATTTAAGCCCCCTCAATTTTAAGCCCTCCCCATCATCCTACTATAGTATGATACACTCTCCATCAGATAAGCTTCTCAATCAGGTGGTGGTGATCCTCTCTCCCTCTTATAGGAGGTGGTGGTGGGCCTCTTCCTCCTCCTCCTCCCACCTCACCCACCTCGCTGGGGTTGAACTCCCATTCTTTCCCTACTGGAGATATCATAAATTGGCTGGTTTTAAGGCGCCTTAAGGTCCCTTTTGGGACATAAGGATAAAAAAAAAAGTAATGTCTATCAATTAAGACCGCGGTGGGGAGGTGGTCTCCCCTCCCCCCTCCCTTAAGAAATTTTATTTTTTAGAATTTATTAGTCCTCACAAGTTCGATTGGGAAAGAAAATAAAATCCACAAAAATTAAAATAACGCCAGGTTTGGCGAAAATAGGAAAAACTGAGCTATAAATTTTGTTTACCCACGTGCTATATTTAGCCGCAAATATTCATATTTAAGGCACCAAAAGTTGACTAATAAAGATTAGTCTAAACAAATTCTGAATTGCAATAATTAAGTCGGCATAGTTGCCCGAATTTAAAAAAATTGTAGTTTGATCTTACATTAAATGAGGGGGGGGGGGGGGGAGGAAGGGGTGAGTTTAATTTTTAACCATTTGAAAAATGGTTGTTGTTTTCGGGAGAATGGACCCGATGATGTTACCACTTTTGAATGATGTTACCACTTTTGAATGATGTGGTCACTTTTGAATTTAAATTAATTTCTTTACTTTTAGAAGAGTTTTTATTTGAATTTAAATTAAATTCTTTACTTTTAGAAGAATTTTTATTTGAATAGTAAATTAAAATGGTTAAAATCATTGTAATAAAGGAGAAAACTAACAAATTTAAAAATGGGTAGACGGAAATTAACAGATACGGAAAAAGCCGAAGCCAAAGAAATGAATGGACGTGAATATCGCATTCAATGATATTAAACACAGTCAACATGTATAAGTTGCTTATTAGTTTGGCGATTCGTATCATTTGGCGAAATTGGTCGACGGGATAACTGAGTAATACTGTATTTGGTTTGGCGCAAAAACGTCTTTCAATGCAGAAAATGATAAAATCAAAAGATTATTGAGCCGCTGAAAACCAATTACGTGTTGAAAGGCGATCACGAAAAAGGAAGCAATTTAATGCCGAACCGATTAATTGTAAAACATCATGTCACCAGGGCGACCAATCCACTAGCCATGGCGTTTTACTATCGGTCGGTTCTAACCAGGAAAATTTGAGTGCCAATAGTGATTCTAACAAGCCGGAAAATGTTATAGCTATTACTCTTGATTTTCCACCACCTAAAAAGAAAACTAAAAAGCAATCGGCTTGGGAAAAACTGGGAAAAAACTTTTTTGATTCGATGTCTGATGGACCCATTCACAGATGCATGTGCTGCGATCGATTTTGGTTTAAAACCTCCATCACCAAAATTCTGCTCTGTAAAATCAAACAATATATGCCAAAGTCTTACAAGTATAACAGTATATGCCAAAGCTGTATTTTAATAATGATTACTTTTGCACCAACAATGTTAAATAGTTTGAAATGTTTCTTTCGTCGCCAACTTTTATGCTTGGCGACAATAGAGTGATATAACTTAAACGAACCGTACCTTCAAATTGCAGCATGTATAAAGTCATTTATAGCAGTGGCACGGATAATACACAATAAAACAACTGGTATTTAGCTTAAAATGATAGATGAATGTATCGAGTGAAACATTTTTCAAATGGTTGGGGTAATTTCTTAAATTACAATTATTTTTTTTTATTTATTTATTTTTGTTTGTTAATCCCCTTGTTCACGGAAAAGTTTGAATAATTTGAGATTTACGTAAAATAATTTATTAACAAGATTTTATAAACCCAAAAGTTTCTATTAAAAATTTATAGATAAGTTTTAAAAAAAGAAGAAAAAGAAACTTTTATAAGCGATCACAAAAATTGTAATGTATAACAATGAGGGCAATATAACTCTCCCCCCCCCCCCCTCCAAAGTGTACAGTTTTATTTCAAGTGTCATAATCTTATTTACAACTCGTCTGCTTGATTTTAATATTTAAAATTAAATATAAATTTTAATAATATTTTATAAAAATAAAAGAAAGTCCTTTACGAAAAGAATGTGTAAAATAAAGGTGAACATTTTAGTTTTCAGAGGAGTTATTTGAAGAACACGAATTCCAAACTCATAAGTTTAACATTCGAGGGGAAATTGCGATCTGATTGATGAGCAGCGTTAAAGAGGCTATTTCTCTCACGCGAAAACACCCGCTCGCTAATGTTAATCATATGGAAGAATTTTTTCTAGCTATATCGTTTGTATTCATGAGAATACTTTCGCTTCCGAAAGCGACGGCCTTGTGCAGGTGTTTGAAAACGTTTTCGTGAGAGTGAAATACCTCTTAAGAGAGTTTGGAATTAAAATAATAATAATAATAAATAAATATTATATGTTTGCTACTACAGTGAACTCTGTGTAAGAAGGAAATTTGTCTAACTCGGACAGATTTTCAAGTTCCTACGAATCCATAGACCTACAGTAAAATTTGTCCAAGACAGAAAATTTTCACGATCCCGATCGATTCGCCTTAGGGTTTACTGTATTATTAAAAGTGTATGATATTCAGAGGGCTCTAGGGGAGTTTATTGTTATAATGGGGATAAGGGAAAGGAGTCGGTACAACCTGTCCTCCTCTACTGACAACCCTATCCTGTATCTTTATATAATAAAATACAGTATAACGATTCCGTGGCAATTCCATCGATCTTACTAGTCTCTGATCAGATGAAGCCCCGTTAAGTTTAATTCGAGATCTGCCTGAATACAAATCTTTTTCTACTTGAAATCCCTTCTGTTCAACATAATTTTCTATAAAAGATTCAAAACTAGCAAAATATCAGTTAGAAAACCATTTCAAAAATAGAGTTGTAAAAAACCTTTGAGTACAGGGAGTCATTCCCTTTTATAAGTCATTCATTGAAAAAATAATAACAATAACCTATAAAACTAGATGTCACCTGAAGTTGTACTACCTCTGCTGCTTATTCGTCAACTTCTTATAGCCGCGGGTACACAGAAAAAAAACACCAATAGGTCTGAAGAAAATTTTAGCAATGTGTTCCCTTAGTTCAATAAACAGTCCCTTTTTCGGAAAGGATTCTTCCGTAAATTCGTTTCTGCTGAAATGTGATACAAAAATAATGTAAAGATTTTTTTTTTTTTTTTTTTTTTTTAACGCAGTTTTATTTCACATTTGTTAAAGTTTTGTTTAATTAAGAAATCTTAATTTTGTTATGTTATATTAGCCGTAAAGCCTGGTTTACCCAGAAATATTGTAAATGCTAATAATGTGTTTATTAGAACGTAAACTAGCTGAACTTTGTTCGTCTAAACGCTTCCATATTGTCAGTTATTTATCTTTTTTTGAAATTTTAAATGAAAGACAGTTTTTACTTGTCGTCCTAGGACGGGCATTTACACTAGTAAATAAATATTCACTAAGTCACACCTAACAATAATCGTCGATTCCCTCTTGCCTCATTACCCAGTTTACTATTCACGTGTCACAAACCTCCCTCCTCCTTGTTATAACTTTAGTATATGGTTTTGCTGTTTGTATATTATTATAATCGCAGGTGTTTTTGTTCAAAGAAACCCTTTCTCTTTTTTTTTTTTTTTTTTTTATCTGTTCTTTACTATTTGCGATGCGAGAAAACATTATTAAACGGAAACGAGGCTTCGAGATATTTAATTAGCCGGTCCTTTTTGTTCCCTATTCCACCCACTGTTGTGATATAAAGGAGGCTTTTGTGAATAATACAAGAGCGAAAGTTGTTTCGCTTAGGCAGACTGATTGCGGATTCATTAGATTTGGGTGTCAATAGTTTGTTGTGTGTTTAATGTTTCACGGAGAAGGTTGTTCATTAACGGATTTATTGAGAGAGCAGTGTTTAAATATGCCCCTACAATCGATCTAGGAAAGTGAAGTGTTTTTAGATAAAGGAAATTGTTGTATTACGTGGGAATATGTTTAATTTATGTAAATTACTAGGTGTGTAATGGAAAAATAGAAAGCAGACGTGCTACTTTTCCGTATTAATATTTGTTGACATTTTTAATGGGGGGGGGGAGAGTAACGATAGCGAATAAAATATAACAAAAAAAGCGAGTACAAACAGTGTTAAATTGAGCAAATTCCTTCAAATGATCGCGATAAAAAATGCAAATTTCGTCAAAGGGTCGCGGAAAAATCGCGATTTGCGTCAAAGGATCGCAGTAAAAATGCGAGTTTTGTCAGAGAAGCGCAGGAAAAACCAAATTTTGTCGCAGGATCGAAGGAAAATCGCAAATTTCGTTAAAATATCAAAGAAAAAGCACACATTTAACTAAAACGCAAGCGGTAAATGCGAACTTCAAGTCCGTGGAGCCGTGAAAGCTTTTTTTTTTCTCTTTTCTTTTGGGGGGGGGGGGGGGGCTTATATTATGTCTAGGTAAGGAATACTGCAGAAATTACCTTAAACTTCGTTAAAATGTTTTCCTTCATATTATATCCAATGACCTTATTATTCAATTAATTTATTTTTCGAAGCAAGTAGTGACGGTATTTTCTATACCTATTTCAGTGAACGCTGTACAGCTGAAATAACGTCAGCATCTATGTAGTTTTTGCGCTGCTACGGACAGACCAATCAAACGACGATTATAGGTGCTGCTTATTAAAATGTCATATCCATATCAATGATCATTATATAATTACGAACGACGAAGAAAAGCGGGGAGGGGAGTGGCAAAATAGATTGCTTTAACTTTATCCTTAATCACGGGAATGTTTTAGTTTCATAATATATATTGGAAACAGTATTATGTTCGAGCAATAAAATGAGTAAATAAAATCAAAGCATGGCATTTGCTTAATATGTGCATGGTGTACACATTAGAAACAGGTATCCATTACGCTGCAACTTTTTTTCCAAATACATAATTGTAATTTGCCTTAAAGCGGATTTTGAGTCATAAACTTGATCACAACATTGGAGTATTCACGATGTAATATGATATTTGTTTTCTGTATAACCTGCAAGTTTGACATCCGGAAACCGTATTTAACATCCTTTTCTAAGACTAATTGAGTCGTTGCAGTGCATAAAAATGACAGGAAAGAGAATTCCCACTGGTCTTAATTAAGACGGATGCTTTCTTCACACCTTATCACAAGATAAAAGATAATATTTATCCTTGAGTGCTTCATTGGGCAAACAGCAATATGAATAACACAGAAATACAGTGCCTAAACGCAATTCTTTAAAATAGAAAAATGGCTGAGAAATATGACAAAATTAATTTTTAAATAAAAATGTGTAATCTTTAAGAACTGTAGATAACTACATTTATAATTATAATGCCTACATTCACAATTTTCTTTATTAAAATACAAATTCTAGGTATTAGTTTTAAATCTTAAAAAAATAAAATTTTAACTTTTTTTTTTTTTTTTTTTTTTTTTTTTTTTGTGATAAAATTAGCTTTTTGTTTTTTAAAGATCTAAAACTAATGCCTAGAATTGGTATTTTAATAAAGAAAAATGTGTAATCTTTTTTTCACCTGCTGTGCCCAAATAATTTTTTCTATAAACTTTTAAATTAAAAAAAAAACATGTGAATTAAAAAAAAATTAAAATAATTAAGCGATTACGTGCGAAAAACATTTAATGACGGAAATTACATTTTGTTTAATACGCAGAGTTCGCTTTCCTCCCCACCGACCGTTTCAGTGGAATGCTGCACCCTCCCTGCTCTTAGGTTTACAAATTAACATCCTCCCTTCATTTAAGAAATCAGCACCTTTCTTGCCCCCCCCCCTTTTTTTTAAAGCGCCTTTACTCCCTTGTGTATTAAAAAAATTACTTTCACTATAAATATTGATTCACTGCTGTCTTTAAAAGAGCACCCTGACTGATACATATTTAAATTAGTTTTAGCAATCAATGGAACGCGTTTTAAAGTAAAAAGGAAGCTCTTAAGAATCCAAAACATACCCTATTGTAGCCAAAAAAACCCTTTAAAAAATTAAGTAATGCTCTTATCTCACACCTACCCCTTTTTTAACTTTTTGGAAAAACCAACTGCAAACAGAAATGTATTTAATGTGTATTTTCAGAGTGTACATTACAAGTATTTTGAGCCCCCCCCCCCCTAATACAGGGGGGCCTTGTCTAGAACTGGAATGTTGCGACTGTGATGAACAGTTACAGTTACTGTAAAACAGTTATCACGACATTAATTAGACTTAAAGAACAGAAAAACCCTTCAGTCATTCGCAAATGAATGGCAACCCGATTACAGAAGTTTGCCGTCGGTCGTTTTAATTCAATCTTCACTAATCGCGGATAATCTTTTTCAAATAGATCCTATTAGTGTTTTAGAGTTTGCTATATCGCAAGTGTACAGCTCTTAGAAAGCAGAGCTCTTTAATAACTGTAAGCAAAATAAAAATGTATTTATTTATTTATTTACTTTTACATGACTGCATTTTTCAGTTGAATAACTCAATAAATATATCATATATTTTTTATAATAATTCATGAATAAAATGCATTAATAGAAAAATATATGGGGGCTAAATGTCACCACATTCCTAGGGTTAAGTCACTTTTTATCTTCTGATAAAGACATTGTTTTTTAATGGTGCACTGGGCAAACAACCAGTGGCGCCAACTTATATGCTCCCATGGGGCGCGAGCCCCATTAATTTGATCTTTACGGCCACCCAATTTAAATTTGTTTAATACGTAATTTATTATTTTATTTATTGAATCGTTGAAATGAAATTTGGTTTTATTAATGTTCTCAAAAGTAATTTTAAAAGGAAAATAGTAAGGATATCAGTCAGAATAACAGGAGCACTTTAAAGCCCCATCGGTGGAAGTATAGTTACATTTCTTACGGAAACAAATTTCTTGCATATTTTGTTGTTTGTTTTGATCTCTTGAATTAATAAAGCACTTAGCTGGCCTGAATGTATATATTTGATGAAATTTAATTTTTTGCACTTTAAATAGTCAGCAATTTTTATGTTATTTATAATAAATATTTATAAACTTAATTTTAAAAACATTTTTAGAAAAAAAAACAATTTAATATTGGATTATCATCTTTAGTCATTCGCTCACTCATCTCTTTCTCTCTACACCCCCCCCCCCCCCCAAAAAAAAAGTGTTATTTTGCTAGAAAAAAATTTGAGCCCATCCAATATTTTTGTGAAGTTGGCGCTATTGCAGACAACAACTTTAAATAACAATTCAATAAACTTACCGAAGTTCTGCGCATAAAAATAAAACGCAGTTCTTAAGAAAAATATTTCACGTTTAATTAAGAAGAAAAAATTTGTTTTTCTCGCACCTTTATTTCCTGCCGAAATATGAAACGAAATTTTATTATTTTTTCTGCTATACTATCATGTGACATAATGACTTTTTATTTGACAGTAAGTGTAACTTCGACATTTGAATATCGTCAGCGTTTGAGGACATTTTAAAAAACTTTTAAGGACATTCCAATGTTGAATTTATCGGCATTTGAATATTGTCAGCGCGAATCATTTTGAGGATTCAAGCGTAAATTTCAGATAAAAAT